>QANX01000134.1:0-128572 GCA_003254975.1 Ochetophila trinervis
TTATTCATTGCAAAACGAAAATAAAAATAAAAATTATTGATTCAAAGGATTGACAAAAGGTTATAGATTATATTATTTCTAAATCCATATCTGAGAGAATATAATATTCACATAAATACAAGAACAGTTGTATGTATATTTGGAGAGAATTAATCCATATGACAATGGCCAATATAATGGCCAATCCATATGGCAATTGACAATGGCCGTTTAACCTTTGAATTCTAGGTTTAATCAAGTCTAGAGGAGAAAAAAAAAATAAAAAAATCTCCCAATTAAACTTATATTCAAGATAATATAAGGAAAGAAAATCACCTGTCAATTAACTCATAGCAAAGTTAGATGGTAACAAATTAGACTCAACTCAAAAATCATGTCATTGGTGAAATTGAATTTATGGTATAACTCAATTGATTTTAGTCATAGCTATAGTACCAATTTGATTTTAGTCATAGCTATAGTACCAATTTGGTTACGTATGATGGGCTTCTACAATTTTGCTTATTCTAATGTGTATTATGTATGGTTAAACCTGATAACGTGTCGTGTCGTATTGTATTCGTGTTGTGTGGTATTTGTGTTCGTGTCAAAAAAATTTCATCCAAACCCAATCCGTTAAGCTTTCGTGTTGAAATATATAAATCCAAATATGTTTATAAAATTATCGTGTAACCCGTTATCACGTTAACTTTTTTCAAAATTATTTTTAAAAAAATAAAAATATATTTGATTTATAATTCATAGTCTATACTAAAAAATAATGAAGCAAAGATAAACATAAATATTTGTATCTTTTTATAAATGAAAAATAAAAACTAAAACAACATACTTAATACATATTAAAAAATAACAAACCATACAAACGTAATACTTAAATCATTCTACAGATGAATAATAAAATTTTAAAACAATATTGTTTGAAATAACAATAATACATAAATATATTCAATTTCAACCACATTTTCATTTTTTGCATAGACAATCCGATGCATATGACATCTTCAACCATAATGAGCACAACTTCAAAGGCAAAACACCTAAAAAAAGTTAAATTGTATATTATTATCCAAATTGATATAGAAAAATTAAATAATGCATACCACTTAAATTTCAATACATNAACCAGTTCCGCAAATGGCTGCTTTGTGGCATTATTGCTTGGCAATGAAAGAGAATAAATATGACGATTTTTGGACAGAGAAAAAAGAAAGAGAGAGAATGTTTGGATGGGAGTGGGAGGCGAGAATGTAAGAACTGAAGGTTTTTTGTTTTGTTTGCAGAATAAAATTATAAAACCTAAATAATAAATTAATTAAGAATTTTATTAGTGGCATGGCATTATGACGTGAAATGCCATGTCATCTGGTTTAGAATTTTGATTCAATTTTGAATCTATTTATATGTCATTGACTGTCACCGTCTTATATGGCAGTGAATTTTATAAATTTATAATAAATATATTTAATGTCGTCTAAACATAAAATTATTGCAACATAAAATAGTGACAATCACCAATAATATATAGCATTTTTTTTAATTTTTAGTTAATGTAGTAGTATAGTAAATGACCTTTTGTGTATTATCTAATTACATAATATCATTTAGTAATTTTAACTACTGTTTTTAAAATTTAACTTTTATGTAGTAATATAGTAAATTATTTTTGTGTGTATAATAGTAATTGTACATTTAAGTAGAATCACAAATTTAAATGTCTAAATTTAATTTAAACTAAATTTCAAAAACTGCAATTAAAATTAATTTTAGATTTTAATTCTATCACCATTATCTTTTTTCCTCTCTTTTTATTCCAACTATTATCATTATGATCATGACATTAAATATAATTGCATTTTGATAGCTTTTAACTTTTTAAGATTTTGCATTTTAGATTTTTAAATTTTTTGATCTAGCAATTTAGATTTCTATTTTTTTTTTAATTTTTTATAATTTGAACTTTTTTATTTTTGACTAACAAAGTTTTAATTGCGGGCTCATGTGGTTAATATTAAACTATATTAAACTTTAAATTAGAAAATATTAAAGTTCAAATGCTTAGAATCAATTTTAAAATATACACTTTTAATATTTTTTAGTTTGAAATTTAATACAGTTTAATACTAGCCAGATGGCATACACAAATATTTTTTATTTGAAATAAAAAATACTAAAATGCATAATTATAAAAATAGTTTAATATTTTACATATTAGTATTTTTAGTTTAAAAATTAATACAGTTTAATACTAATAATCTAAAACGGTACATAAATTCTATAGTCAAAAGTTAAACAAAGCTCAATTGCAGTAAATTGAAACATCCAAATATAAATTATTAAGTCGAAAAATTAAGAACTTTAATTATATCAAAGCACAATTAATTATATATTTAAATAATAAAATTATTCTCATTGGGATCCTAAACTAGGTCGAGTTTTACAAATTAATTCTTAATTTTTGTCCAATTAAGCTCGTTAAACACACGCCTAATGCACGTGACGGCATCCTAAAAGGCAATGGTATTTTTTTCACATACCTTCTCTCATTCTCTTCTCCGATAGGGTTGCAATCAGTCGAAGCCACACCGATTCCCTTGGCCAAGTACTCTCTTTTCCACAGTAAAGCCATCTCTCTCTTTTCCACAGTAAATTAAAAAAACATAAGCGTGTACTCTTGACCAATCAGAGAGGAGAGCCCAATAAAAGTATTTCCTACCCAGATCGATTGAGGACGTGCGACATGTAGAAAGAACACTGTTGCCCCTCCAGGTGGCGTCATGTGCATTAAGTGTGCTTTTAATGAGCTCAATTGGACGAAAATGAAAATAAACTCGACTGACAGTGATCCTTGAAGTTGAGCTTGAGCACTAAATTGAAAAGAAAAAAGTTTAACGACTAATTTGTAAAATTCAATATAGTTCGGTGATGATAATAATAATAATAATAATAATAATAATAATAATAATAATAATAATAATAATAATAAAATGATTTTTAGTGGATTGTAGGTGGGGAGACAGAGAGCTCTCTCCAACCCATCATATTGGCGAAGGTGAAATTTTGGTCAAAATAAAGTATGTGTCAAATCTTAACGAGAAAATGAGTGATTCTTTAATTTATGTCCTTGTTGGTTAGACTATTTTTTTCAAAAAGATAGATTTCAATAAGAGTACTCTTTGAATAATTAATTGGTTTGGTAATTAATTTGAATTAATTTCTTTGCTTTATTTTAGAAAAAAATAATCTAACTACTTCGATTATTTTTTTCTACAAGGTAGAAATCATAATTGAAATGTGACATGGGTTGCCCTCTTTTTCCTAATTTTCAAATTAGCTAGATTGTTGACATATGGATTTGATATCTCAATATATATAGAACCCATATAAATTTTGAATATCTTTTTAGCAGCATCATCAAAACTCAAAAGAGGTTGTGGCCATTTGGAATAATATTAATTAATCATATAGAGGCCTACTTATCTACTTAATTTAAAGCTAATATATATATATATATATATATTTATATTTGGTGGCGTATGATAACCTCATTTGCATTCCACTCTCACTGCCCCAAAGATCTTTTTTATTCAATACGAGATTTTAATTTTAATTTTTGCATGTTTCTATATAATTGTTTTGGTTCGGGTGACGAATCAGAACTTATAAACCACTGTCACTGCCCCAAAATCTTTTTTATTCAATACGAGATTTTAATTTTAATTTTTGCATGTTTCTATATAATTGTTTTGGTTCGGGTGACGAATCAGAACTTATAAACCAGGTTAGGAACAACGATGAAAATAATAAAGTCTTCAACGTACAAATTAGATGGTAAAACCAATAAGATACAATCTCTTATAAAGAAATTAGTTTGTTTGTCGACCATTTAGTTATTTAAATTTAAATTTTAACACAATTTTAATTTTTAACACATTTAATATTTGACGTCACTTATGATGATGAATGAAAAACATAATAAAAGTAAAAAATCTATCGATAATTACATATTAAGCTTGAATATTCATTTTTATGCGATATGTCGCCAAATCGATGCATGAGTGACTTCGCTAAAAGAGATAATAAGCTTGTATGGAGGAGAAATAGTAAAATTGAGATAAGTGTCAGGGTGAACCTCATGTGTAAACTTTTTTGAGTGAAATATTTATTTGAAAATCAAAGTGTGAAATGTTTTTTAGAACGAAAGTGTAAATTTTAATATGATTTAGGGACTTATTAATGATAAAAAAAATTCTTAAAATTACAATTTTACATTCAAAATGGACCTCATATGCATTATACGTTCCTTTGAACAGTTCAAATAGATGAAAATTTCAAAAAAGACTTACGATGACACGAAAATATAACTTTGAATATCAAAGTGAAAAAAAAATGTTAGAATGAAAATGTAAATCACAATATAGTGTAGAGATTTACAGTGATATTAACCTTTATTTTTAAAAATAGAATTATATAAGTGACAAAAAGAACAATTTATTTTTTAGAAAAAAAAAGAAACCAAGAAATGTGTAATTAAGTTTTATTTTTTATATTATTTTTGGTAATTCGGTTTTAATTTTTATATTATTTTTGGTAATTAAGTTTTATTTTAATATGTATAATATATATAGTGAAAAAATAAATAAATAAGAAAAAGAAAAAATAAAACTATGGAAAACAACATTACAAGTATATGTATTTTTGAAACGACTTATAACCAATAAGTTTAAAATAAAGAGAATTTGTATAGATGTCCTGAAAGCAATTAATGACAATTTTTATTTTTTTATAATAGTTTATGTCCAACAGCTCATCAGTCTTTTTCTTAAAATACATATTTTACTTTTCTTTTTTTTTTCTTTTTTTTTTCACTCTCTCTATAAAGTCTTTCTCCCTTTTTTTTTTTCTCTTTGTTTCTCTTCTTCCAAATCATTTTGAAGTAGTTTAAAGATTTTTAAACCCATTAAAATTTTTTTTGGCACTTAAAAGAAATGTTTTGTATTGGGCTAAAAGGCCCAAAACTCATGAGACAAGACCAGTTAAATAAAACTTGGGCTCAATATTAATATAAAAGCTCAAACATAACCCGACCCGGAAAACTGTTTATATATTCCATTTAAAACCCGTAAAGCCGAAGCGCAAACGTTCATCGTTAGGGTTTCATATCCGTATCCATTGAGGAGACAGAGAGAAGGAGAGCCGCCGCGGCGAAGCTCAGAGACTGCAATGGGTAAAACCGTAACCCTAAACCTAAAATAGGCCCTAACCTTCCATTCCATTTCATACGTGTTCCAGTGCAAAGTTTGATTTTTTGATTCTGATTTTGGGCATTCTGTGTTCTAATGGCAGCTAGAATCAAGGTACACGAGTTGAGGCAGAAGACAAAGGTAGAGCTGTTGAACCAGCTCAAGGATCTCAAGACCGAACTTGCTCTCCTCCGCGTCGCCAAGGTCACCGGCGGTGCACCAAACAAGCTTTCCAAGATGTATTACTATTCACCTCTCTCTCTCTCTCTCTTTTTCTAATGTTAAAATGATTTTTCGAAGTTTTTTTTTAATGTTTTTGTTTTTGGGTTGGTTTGGCAGAAAGGTTGTGAGGTTGTCGATCGCGCAGGTTTTGACTGTGACATCGCAGAAGCAGAAGGCTGCGCTGAGAGAAGCCTATAAGAACAAGAAGTTTTTGCCTCTTGATCTGCGTCCCAAGAAGACCAGGGCCATCCGCAGGAGACTTACCAAACACCAGGTTGTTACTTTTTGTATAAAATCTCTATGAAGAATTATATCCTCTTGAAAATACATGGACAATTTGATTATATGTCATTTACTAGTGTTCGGAATTGGAATGAGGATATGGTGGTTTACTGATTTTGTGGAAATATCTTTGGGTTACTGTGGTATTCCAGTTTTTACCAATGTGAAAGTGTTTATGAAAATGTTATTTTTTATTGTTATGATGCAAAATGTTTTCTTTTCTTGAATTGGGAACATTTATACTTCACTGCCCAGAAGTAGTGCGAAGTACTTTTTTCTTTTGTTTAATCTGGAGCTTGTCATCTTTATCGTCACCGTTATTTCTGTCTTATTTTTATTTATAGTTTGTATTGCATTACTGGTTGGATATGATTTTGAAAATGTTCTACCTTGTTTTTTTCATTTTTTCTCTCGTGTAATTTCTACAGAGTGTTGGTTAATTAATGTGACCCTAATGAGCGTATGTTATGAACTGATTATGCAGTTATCTTTGAAGACTGAACGGGAGAAGAAGAGGGAGATGTATTTCCCAAAGAGGAAGTATGCAATCAAGGTGTAAGGTGGAGATCCCATTACGTTAGATCATCATGGTATCTTTCATCATATACTACCCATTTTGTTGACAAGTTTTGGCTTTGTTTACTCGTTGGTAATCATATGTTGCTGGACCATATTTTTGTGTTCAATTTAATTGTCTGTAACTTGGGAGGACATGCTTAAGTGAAAACCAAGTTAGTTTTTTTCTGAGAATTATAATTTAGATTTCTTATCGATGTTTGATGGATGCCTTTCCGTTTTGTTTTCAACACTATATTTCTTTAAATATTGACTACATAATTTTGAATTCGTTTTTTTGTTATGTGAGCATCTTTATTAATTGGAATAGCGTCTGCTAATCTAAACAAGTTATTTGGCTCTGTTTGGTAAAAACCTTGCTTTATGCATTGTATGGATCCTTTGAGGTTGTTTTGGTGCTTGAAGAGTAGTATAATGGTATGCAGGTATATGCCCTAGCTTTTTGGGCCAAAATTCAACCCTTTTTTGTAATTTTGTTTATTTATAAAATAAGTCAGTTTTAGCCGAAACTCGGGATTAAAGCCTTTTCGATATATTTTATAGTTTAGTCCAATGCTAAGCTCAACATATTATTTTTTGGTGAATCCAAGCTAAAGTGATTCGTTTCGTAAGCGTAGTACCTGTTTATGATTGACCTTTGGGCATGCACTCAAATATTATGTGAAATTATTGTTGATAGACCACTGCTTGAATGGGTATTCTTCAAATTTTTGTTTGTCTAATTTTTTTTAGAGGAAAATAATGAAGTTTTTTAGTTTTGTAATTTGAATTTGGGGCCTAGCGAGGTCTGAGCTATCCTACCCCATCTTATTATTATTAATTTTTTTTTGGGTAATAAGCTTTGCATTGAATTCTCTTTAGAATGAAAGTTCTAGTCGTTTAGATTTTTAGTAATTCAAACATAAATTACTTTCGTGGTTTCTACCGGATTAAGCATGTAAAATAAAAAGGTTTAAAATTTGATAATTTCGTTGGAAAAAATCTGGTTTAAATTCAGTCTGAATGATATATATGAGTTTAGATTTTAAAATACTGATTCATTGGGCTGGTCTGGACTAATTTTAATACAATATAATTTATTTTGAATTTTTTTTTTATGTTTAAATAACTAGTCTAAATGATAAAAACATATCAAATTATAAAATATTAATAATTAAATATTTATATTATGTATATATATATATATATGATAACTATTTGTTTGAATTTTAAAAACTCCAATTGAATAATTTATTTATTTAATATATATAACAAGATTAAAATTATTAAATTTAAAAATAAAATTTATAATTTTTTTATTAAAATTAAAATTTATAATGTATTTTTGTTTTGTAAATTGAAAAAAGACTTATCTTCAGCGCAGTTATAGGTCTATGTAATATTTAAGCGTTGTTTGATCACCTATTTATTTATAGTTTTGTTTTTGAATTTTTTAAAAATAATAAATAAAAATGCGTTTGATAACTATTTTTATTTTTTAAAATTTAAAAAATTATTTTTACTTTATTTTTTTTAAAAATATTAAAAAGTAATTTTCATTTTCATTTTTAGTTTTCATTTTTTTAGTCTTTAATAATGTTTAGATATAAGACAATTCGAACAAGACCTGAATCTGAAACTGATCATACTGACATCGTCCATATGTGGTCGATGTAATGAATTGCTCGAAAAAAGCTAGAATCCGGGACCATCCGGTCTGGGCTGGAACCAGAGACTGCCCAGTCGGAGCCGGAACCCAGGATCACCTGGTCAGAGCTGCAAGCTGGAATCGTCCGGATCAAAACCCGGGACAACTCGGTTGTGGCCAGAACACGAGACCTCTTGGTCAGAGTTGGAACTTGGGACCGCCTGGTCGGGGCTGGAACCCGGGACTCAGGACAGCCCGGTCCGGGCCAGAACCCAGGACAGCCCGGTCCGGGCTAGAAACCAGGACAGGCTGGTTTGGGTCGGAACCTGGGACCGCTCGATTGGAGCCAGAAACTCAGGACCGCTCGGTCGGGGCCGAAACCCGGGACCGCCCAGTCTGGGCCGGAACCTAGGACTGCCCGGTCGGAGCCGAAACTTGTGACTGTCCTGTCCAAGCCAAAACCTGGGACCTGGGACAGTCCGGTTTGGGCTGGAACTTGGGAAAGCTCGGTCGGGGCTAGGACCGCTTTGTCGGGGTTAGAATCTGGGACCGCTCGGTCGGGGTCGGAACCCGGGATAGCCCGGTCCGGGCCAGAACCTGGGACAGCTCATTCAGGGCCAGAACTCGGGACCGCCCTGTCGAGGCAGAAACCCGGGACTGCTCGGTCTGGGCCGGAACCACCCGGTTTGTGCTGAAACTTGGGATTGCTCGGTCAGAGCCGGAACCCTAGACCCCTCGGTCTTGGCCAGAACCCGAGACCTCCTGGTCCAGGCCAAAATTTGGGACTGCCCGGTCCAAGCCGAAACCCGGGACCTGGGATAGTCTCGTCTGAGCTAGAACCCGGGACAACTCGGTCGGGGCCGGAACCCAGGACCGCCCGGTCAGGGCCGGAACTTGGGTTCGCCCTGTCTGGGTTGGAACCTGGGACAACCCAGTCCAGGCAGGAACCCGGGACCGCTGGGATTGTCTAGTCCGGACTGGAACTTGGGATCAGGAAAGCCTGGTTTTGGCCGAAACCTAGGATACTACGGTCGAGGCCAAAATCTGGAATCGACAATAATCAAATATGAATTTGTTTAAATTTATTTGTAAAGTTAAAAAAAAATAGATTATCAAAAATAATTTTTTTCATAAAAAAAAATTCAAAAAATGGTTGTTATTTTTCATTCTTTTCTTTTTAGCAAAAACATGAACCAAAAACCATAAACAAAAATTAAAAACCAACAACTGAATGCCTTACAAACGGACTCTTAGTGAGTTGACTGATTATGCATCTTTTTAAGATGATAGAAGTCCGCTATGGAAGTCCATGTTATGAAAATCTCATTCTCTTTTGTGCGATAGCAGCGGAAATGTAGATGTTCAAATTGAGCTAACAAAAATCGAATCATAACTTCTGTATTTGCAAGTGTGATGGTTCAGCTGACTCCTACTACTGGGCTACACCTTCAAGTGTATATTTGAATGTATAAAAATATTCTAACATAATTTTTTTATTTTTTATATAATATATTTTAAATAAAAAATATTTTTAAATTAAATTTTAAATTCGAAGTTTATACTCGATATTCAAGCTAAAATTCAATAAAAGCCCAAGAGATCTTCAATTTTGGGCATAGATGATTCTTTGAATTTTGGGTCAATTGTGGGCCGGCCCTTCTTCCGCATAATTTCAATTGATTACATTCTCTGGGAATGTAGATATTTGCATCATTCTTCATCAAAAATCAACTTGAACTCTGGCTCGTTTTAATCAAATTTTGTTTCAGATCTACAAGTAGGCACTTCTGTTTATTTCACATAATAGAGATATGTCCAAATTCAAACATTAATATTTAAAATGGATTTCTGCAAAATTCAAGGAATTAGAAAGAAGTCAAATAGGGGGCAAGAGAGAGAAAAAGAAAAAGAAACACATCATTATTTTATAGTAACTAATGACGAATAATTTTGATTCATCAAAAAATAAAAATGACTCATTGATCTTGTCCAAGTGCCGTTTAATAAACAAATACACAAATTAAAGCTCAATTGTAAAATATATAAAAGGACGCGTCAAACAGGTTGTTTTGTTGTATTTAAAATGGAATACTTCAAAATTAAAGGAATTTAGAAGAAGTCAAATGGGGGCCAAGAGAAAAAAAAAAATGCATTGTATTTTATACCAACTAATGACTAAATGGTTTTGATTCATCAAAAAAGAAAGAAAAAAAAAAGCAGAAAAAAAGCTCAACGATCTTGTCCATGTGATTTTTAATAAACAAATACACAAATTAAAGCTCAATCATAAAATACGTAGGACGTGTATCCTACATGTAATATTTTAGCTCTACTTTGCCAGCAATTTGTTTTGTTGCATTCGTAGTCCAACGATAAATTGTTGAAAATGCACTTTCAAATCTGAAGTTGGATTAAGTTTAGATGAAATTCATCTTCCATTTAATTTAGATTTATTGTAATCTCTGATAAAGAAAAAAAAATGTTATGAAATAAGCTTTTGCACCCGGCGCACAGTTCAATGTTTCCCCTCAAAACCTTGTATTTTTTGTTCAAATCTATAATTCGTATGATTATTTTGTTGGTGGCTTGAAATAAATTTCATATATTTTTATGGACCTTGTAAGTATTAATATGTACCAAATAATTTTTCAAGTATTGTTTATACTAGATTGTACTTGGATGTCTCACTATCATCAAATTGTTAGGACATCTTTTGCTACATGTTCCTTTGGGTTTTCAATTATCAAAAGATACCTTGGTGCAACCAAGTATCCATTGTTTCATAAAATGGCAGCATTAGAGAGTTTATTAATTTTTCATGTCCTTATTGTTTTGAATTATTCAACTTTTCGTCATATATTTTAATTCCTTCAAATAAAGCATATATTTGAATTTCCAATTTATAATGCATATGATGGATGCATTACTATTTAAATTACTAATTTTTGTCACATAACTTAACGAAGTTTGTCAACTGATCAATTTCTTAAAACTTGTCGTATTTGTCATGGCCTTGCAATTTTATAGTCGACAATCCAGCTTTTTTGTCATATAATAATTTGTTTAGTCCAATCTAGTATTGTCATCGGTTGCTTAATTATCTCGACTTCAAAAATTTGTACTTAAAAAAAAGTGTCGTCAGATTTTGGGATTTATCTTAATGATTTCTCTAATGCTGTTTTCATTATCTTAAATAGAGTTGTTTATCTTTGCCGTGGTCTTATCAGTGTTTTTTTAGGGTTCACATTTTGGTCTCTGTTAATCAACTCTCTTTAATTCCATAATTGTTTCAATAAAAAAAAACAGAATAAAAAAGATCCTACTTTTTTTTTGGTTGAAAAAAAAGAAAGTATGAAAATGAAAATAAAATAAAATTTCCACGCTTGTTACAATTTTTTTGTTAATAATTTCTTTTAAGAGAAATAACTAATAGCCAAGATCAGTATTATGATTCAATATTTATTTTTTGTTTACTCACGCTGTTAATTAATCAAGATCAACTATAGCTAAAGAAAATTTAATTAATTTGAAACAAGAGGTTTCAGATGAGCCATTTCGTGTTAGTACTGACTGATCAAACGTTAGCTTATTAGTGTTTACGTCGTATGTTCATGCCAAGTCATTTATTTATCATATTATGTCTGTATCGATCCATTTATTTATTGCATCGTATTGTGCTTGTGTAGATCATTCGTGCTAACCCGTTTATATTGACAAACATATTTATTTATTTACTTATTAAAATTAATACAATATGTATATATAACAAATAACTTAAATATACTATAATTAATTTATTTTATGATTTATGAGATAATTATTATTTTCAGAAAAGAGAAAAAAATTCATAATGAATTAATTACATAGCTTTTAAAGCAAAAAAAAAAATCTAAATAAATAAATATAATAATGAATAATTAAATTTTTAAATTTTAAATAAATAAAGTATTATATTGATTAATTTGAAAAAAATTATAAAATATGAAAAGTAAGTAATTAATATAATTTATTTATGCTAATCATGCCATGGTCTCATGCTATGCTCAACCTGAGCACGGGCTTTCCAAACACGATTATTATGCTCTTTACACAACGGTTTGTGTAGTGTTTAATTTTAACGTATCATGCTCGTGTTGCTGGATCCGTTTTACATTTTTTGTTGAAACCAAAATGTTTTATTAATTAATAATTAAAGAGTAATTAATTATAAATTTAAAATATATACAAGGACTTCATCATTTTCCATGTTAATTAATTTATTTTTGCTGTGAATCATCAAAGGCGCAATTTCTTATGCTTGAATTCCTATATACAGTTCTATATATGAAGGACTAATTTGATTTATCTAGGTAGCTTCCATTTTGTTTGCCTAAGGACCACCCACCAGTACTATCTATAGCAGTCCCTTTGGAGCTTTGTCCCTCTCTTTGGTTTACCTTAAAAAGGGCCGTAAGACTAAGACTCTATGACAAACTTCGCAAATATTTTGATTTGATGTGAGTCTTTCTAATAAGCAATTCATCCAAAAAAAAAAATTATTTCTAATAAGCTTTTAGCCTCACACTCAACTTATAATTTGTTATGTTAGCTTGACTTGAAACTTATTGTGTAAATTAAAGTTTACAAAATAGTAAATAAATAAATAAATAAATATAGGGCTAGCTATGACTGGAAATTTAGCTTTGTTTTGGTTTTTGGTTGAAAGAAAATTAATGAGAAGAAAACTTTTTACCCGTTTGGTCATGTAACTAGAAAAATACATCACATAAAAGGTGTGATTTTTTGAAATCAATTACTTTACAAGAAAACAAGAAAACACACACACACACACACACACACACACACAGAGAACATCTTTTAGTTGTTTTTAAAAAATTCAAAAAATATAGAAAAAAAAAACCTTGTTGGTATGGAGGCTAGCTCTCTCTTCATCCGGAGAGCCTCCAATCTTATCCATGTTAAATACCAGATACTTAGATGATCCGATCGATAAGCTCCAGTACTAAATCCACATCGTCTCCTATTGGTCTAACCTCCACTTGCCCTTTGCAATGGGTTTAGGATATATAATGTTATCAAGAAAAATAAAATTTGTTTGATTAATTAATTATTGAATAAATATATATTTTAGTAGATGCATGACCAGAATACTAAATGTCCATACAAATTAAGCACTTAGATTAATTTTGGTTTCTATTTTTTTTTAAATTTAGTAGAATACAAATTACAAACATAAACTAGAAAATAATTTCAAAGTATCAACGTATGGACTGGTTAACAGAAAAAGTTTAAGAAAGTCACTTAAGTTACCCAAACCTGATGAATTTTACCATTTTTTATGCACTCTAGAAGGTAAACCGTCCTTAGTGGACTTTTTAAATATTTCTTGAAGAATATTATATATAAAAGTCATCCATTCCAAAGACTTATATAGGATGATGATCAGACCGTTGATGGAAGTATGTAATCTTCCAACTAATTTAATTTGATGCATTGAAGAAAACCAAGTGTTTGCTATATGTACAAGTATTGCCCCCTTTTTATGACTTCAATTAGGTAAAACTTGATCGACTAAAATTATTGAAAATACACTTTGATCTAGTTCGAATAAAACTGTTAGTTTAGAATATATTAATTGTAATATTTCCCTAACAAATATATATATATATATATATATATGTTTTTAATCAATTAATATACTATTTTTATTTTTGGAAAGATTTCTACTTGTAATATATAAAAATGACCATGTAATAATTTTATTTTAGTTTTGGCGTTATGATTGAAGAACAATGGACTTTGTCATTTGAGGAGACAAGGCCACATTTTATTATATTACAATATCCTACTAGCTAAATTTTAAATTTTTAAAGTTTGAAATTAATCTATATATTAAATTTATAAACATTTGCCAAGCTAGATACTTCTTTGTAAACTTGATATGTTAATATAATATTTTTTAATATATATTTCTTCTTCAATATTGAAAATGGTTATTTGGTATTCAGAGAGAAAGAGAGAGGTCAGTAGTACCGTGCCATGCAAGTATGGAAACAGTTGCAATTTAATTATATTTTACAAATTATTGCAGACAAATTTTATAGTTAATTAATTGTCTAGAAATTTATTTATATTATTTTTTAATTATTTTCCATATTAGCTAGTCTGTTAGAATTTAGAAAACCAGAAGGTTCTGACTTGAGGACTTTTCTGTGTGGGTGAATTCTGACTCAAGGACTTGGTTAATCCCCATGGTAGCCTGTCCATTTTCCTTTTCATTTTTCTATTCCCTCCTCCTCAGCTATATTTTTTCCTCCTTACCAAACGGAAGGTAATGTCTTCATTAGATTTCCAATTCGACATTGCTATCACGGTGATAATTAAGGTTGTGATATATTGTTTATACTCCACTTGAATTAATGTTAAGTTTGTTTTATTTTATTTTTATTTCTTTTAATACAAATTAATTAAGGTTTTTATAACACGTATGGTACATAAAAAAGAAATTCACCATCTCACAAACGAACATAATTTCATTCTTTCTATAGAAATATTGATATCTGTCATCATCTTACATATCCATCTTACGCAACCCTTATGATGATAATTATTAATATATATATATATATTTATATTTAGACATCTTTAGTAATTAGCACTTTCTAAGTGACTAACAACTAGCTATTCCAAAAAGTTAAAAATAAATGTGTTTTAAGGTCGTTATAATTATAGGTCTATCTTAGTAATTGGAATAATTCATAATCATTCTAACTAGGAATATGCAGATCCACTAATATTATTGCTAGTAGATAGTCTCCCATTAAGTCCCAACAGAATCTATTGACACATATAACCATTTTCATACCCAAAATGAATGCCGTATACTATTCCAACATTATCTTGGGCTGCTGAGACTGTTACTCAATTTCCCTATCATTTTCTCATCAGTTTCGCTTTTTCCTACACCTTAAATATTGATGTGACAAACAAATCAAAACCTTGTTAAAACCCCAATTAATCAACTAAGAAAGTATTCTAATATATCGAGAGAGATATGAAACTGCTAGGCGAACACCAATGCCAAATGATATATATATATATACTATATATATATATATATATATATATATATATTATGTAGTCCTTTGTCAAAAGGAATGGATTTTTTCAGTATTTGGTCGACTAAGCTCCCTATCCTATTATTTGCATTTCAAATATGCAGTTTTGGTTTTACTTAAGCACTAGATACATGGAGTATAATGATATAATCATTTGCTTAAAAGATAATCAGAAATGTTTTTGTGGCCGGGAACAGCCTAGTGGTAGTAATGTTCACATCCTTTCAAAATAAATTATGATGAACTAATTCCATTATTTTCTCAATCAATTATATATTAAATGTAATTGATTATTTCCTTTAGTACATATTCTCTATTTCATTGATTACATATTTCATACATGTATAAATGTTGGCTTTTACTCATATATCTTAAGCAAGCAAGAGAGTATAAGCCCTCTGGGTTTTTCTGTCTTGTAGATGTATGTCAATATTTGACCAATCCACGTTAAATTCTCTGTTTTATTTTTTTGTCTTCTACTTTTTTGTTTCTTTATATTTATATTTAAATTTTGCTATTTGTCTTCATTGATGATCATTACTAATGTCATTGTAGCTTATGTGACAAATTTTAATTAAAAATATTTAATTTAATTTAATTTTATAATACTAAAACTCTAATAAAAAAAATAAACTCTTAAATAGTAATCATTTAAAATGTCATATGACATGTAGATCCCGTAGGTGATCAATCAACAATGGTGACAAATACATTTTTCTTTATCCTTGGTTCTAATCACCTAATAATTTTTGTTTAAAAAAAAAATAGATAATCCAAAGTCTAATTTTAATTATAACGTGAGTTTAAAATATAAGAAGTTATTAATTATTTTTTGATATAGTGTTCCAAACACTGTTGAAATACCATTTTTTTTAAGGTGAAGCTTTTGGAAAAGAAATAATGTTAGAGGTACTATATAAGTCTATCAACATATCTATCAATTATACGCGTGTCATTATTTGATTGACTTATATTTTAGGTTTAAATGCACTTTAATATTCTCTAAAATTGAATTTGTTTACATAGATGTCTTTACAATTAATTTATGCAATTGATATCTTCTAAATTGAAAAAAGTTGCACATTTGTACAATTTAGTTAAAATTGACAAATTCCGTCAATTTAGAAGTTACGTGCATAACACGTGTCCTTTAAAATTGATTTTTTTATTTTTTATTGTACCAAAAATTAAAAAACATGAAAGAAAATTTGAAATTCATTTATAGTTTTTCTTTCTATTTTTTTAATTTTTTTTTTTAGTTTTTGGTACAATTAAAAATGAAAAAACTAATTTTTATGGTAACTTACTATGCACGTGGCTTCTAAGTTGACGGAATTCATCAATTTTAACTAAATTGGACAAAAAGTGCAACTTTCTTCAATTTAAAAGGTATCAATTTGCACAAATTAATTGTACAGATGAATAAGTTTAATTTGAGAGGGTACTAAAGTGCATTTAAACCTATATTTTATTACACGTATTCGTTCAAGGGTTCACTTATCCATATTTACGTTATATTAATATATTAAGGATTTTGCTATTTGTCTTATGTGACAATTTTTAATTGAAAACCATTTAATTCATTTTACTTTTTAATACTGAATCTCTAATAAAAAAAATTGAACTCTTTAATAATAATTATTTAAAATGCCACATGTGAGTATCACGGGTGAGTAACAAAATAGTATTTTTATACATTAACTAATAAAATCATGATACTATGTATATTTAATAGATAAACTACCTCAAAAATTACTCTTTGGAAAAGGAAGGAAGAATTTTGAATTTAGTTGTTCAACAATTTTATTATTTTGTAAGATTTTTTTTTAATTAATTTTAAATATATTATATTTTAATTTTTTTTTAGTCTTCTATTTGGAATACTACTGCATCAGACGAGATCTGTCCAGCACCCAATAACGGCCTCATGACTTTTTACTAGTTGATATTTTTATATATAGAGAAATAATATCGAGAAGAAAGGCATTGAAAGCGATATGAGATTCTGAATAATAAATATAGCATCCAATCATGCAAAACGTGTCCATACTAGTAAGTTAAGAGAAGAAAGATAATGGTATGATTTGAATCTCATTAATTTTTGTTTGAGTTAATTACATTTTTGAGGAAGTTGTAACTTGTGAAATAAGGAATCGAAGAACAGAAATATGAGAAAGAGAGAAAATTGAAAAAAAACTCTGTATGTTGATTGTGTAATCTGTAATTGTACAAGAGAAGTCTCAGATCTTGTATTTATATATACTACAAGCTTGAGACACATGTAATAACACATATTGCATGTGAGGTGTTAATCTAACAGCTTTATAACCATCTATCTAACAGAATGATAGTTGTGTAACTAATTAAAGCTGACGTGACAAAGCTTAATAAAGCTCTTTGTGATTTTACTCTCACATTCTCCCTCAAATTAAGCTTCCATTAATTCTGAAAAGTTTGTAATCCAATACCAAGTTGTGATCTCAGATAAGTAAACTTGGTTGTCCCTAAAGCTTTTGTAAAAATGTTAGTCACTTATTCTTCAGTAGGAACATATCGAATTTCCATTATCTTTGTAAGCACCTTATCTCTAACATAATGTATGTCAATCTCTACATGCTTAGTTCTAGCATGAAGTAGTGAATTATAAGCCAGAGCCACTGGACCTAGTTTATCAAACCAAACTATTGGAGAGGGCAATCTTAGACCAAGTTCAGTTGTCAATTGTAACAACCAACTTATTTCTGTAGTAATATGTGCTAAGGCCCTATATTCAGCTTATGTGCTACTTCGAGCAACCTCATATTGCTTTTTACTACTCCAAAAAACCAACTTTTGACCCAGAAATATGCAATATCCACTACATGGTCTTCTGTCATCAGGATTGCATGCCCAATCACTATCTACAAATGCATGAAATATAAGCCTCTCTGCTCCAAATTTCTTCAACAACACACCATACTCTATTGTTCCTTCAGATATCTAAAAAGTCTTTTGCAAGTTTCCCAGTGCTCAGTTGTTGGTGAATGAACAAATTGACATAATTTGTTGTCGACAAATGTAAAATCTGGCCTAGTAATGGTTAAATATTGTAATACACCTACTTCCTTCTGTATTGTTTTGGCTGCTTAAGAGGATCTCCATTATGGATTGAAAGTTGTTTTCCAGTAATCATAGGTGTTGAAAAAGCCTTGGCTTCATGCATCTATGTTTTGACTAGAAGATCATTTGTGTATTTCCTTTGAGATAACTTGTTTCCCTGACTTGTTCTTTTAACCTTAAGCCCTAGGAAGTAACTTAGACTTCCCAAATCTTTTAAAGAGAAATCACTATTTAGGCCAACTATAAGATCATCAATAAACTTGACATTTGAACCAGTTACAATTAAGTCATCCACATACACTAGAACAAAACAATGAATTTTGCCTTTGTTATACACAAACAAAGAACTACCAGCTACTTACCCAAAAAATCCTCTTTGAAGTAAACTACCTCTGAGTTTGTTAAACCAAGCTCTATATGTTTGTTTCAAGCCATAAATTGCATTTTTAAGCTTGCATACATATGTAGGATTGGCTTTGCTTATGTAACCCTCTGACTGTTTCATATACATTGTTTCTTGTAAAGTCACATTGAGAAAAGCATTATTGAAATCCAATTGCCTGACTGGCCAATTGAAATTTTTGTTGAAGATTTAACAACTTGACTAAATGTTTTAAAGTAGTCAAAGCTTGGTTTCTGATTAAGCTACTAACCTTGCCTTGTATCTTTCAATACTGCCATATGCCTTGTATCTATACACCCACTTGTTCCCTACAATATTCATATCTGAAGTGTAAGGAACTAAGGACCAGGTACTTGTACGAATGCTGCATTACAAGGCTTACTGTTTTAGGTTCAGAGACAAAGACAGTGCCTAAGTCTGGAGGTAAAACTTGTTGAGCTTTAACGTTAGTAGGCTTTGTGGTTTCAGATTGATAAGCTTTTGGTTTCAGAATACCATTCTTAGACCTTGTAATCATAGAATGAGAATTTTGTGAAATTGGTAGATCAACATGCAGCTGAAAATCCTGATCATTGCTTTCCACTTCAGTTGACTTGTTTCAGTTGATATAAGATTGGTCAACAAGTGAACCATTGACTTTTGAAATGTTAGCATATGAATTTCCTTGGTTGGTTTCAGCAGCTATATTATGACCAATCAAACTTGTTGGTGTAGGAAAAACAGTTAAATCCTCATTTCTTAACAAAGTAGACAAAGGAGTATTGTTTTCAGCAGAAATAATACTGTAATCAACAACTAGACTAGTGATATTTGAATTTTCAGCACCTATGTGTTAGGAACTAGTTTCAATAGCTATATCATGACCAACTAAACTTGGTGGTTCAGACAAAAAAACCAAATCCTCATTTCTTGGTAAATTTGACAGAGAAGTACTTAAGCTGTCCATACTTAGTTTGGTAGCTTCAAGATTTACATTTTTTCTCAATTCTATTTGAGTAGGTTTATTAATCACACTATCTACTTGTGCATTTGAAAATAATTTTGATACAATATAAATTATAGGTAAAGGCATAGGATTAGCAGTTTCACCAATCTTAGACTTGTTACACAAGGAATGTAAGCTAGTAGAGAAAGAAAATTCATTCTCATTGAAATCAACATTATTTGAGATATAGATATTGTCTGAGTTATGTAGACATTTGTAGCTTTTGTAACCTTTTGCATATCCAATGAAGATGCACTTTTCTGTGTGAAATTGAACTTTTGTAGTATGAAACGACCTCAAATATGGAAAGCAAGCACAACCAAACACTTTTAATTTATCATACTCTATAATATGTTATAAAGCTTCTGAAATGGACTCTGAAAGTTCAAAATTACTGATGGTAGCTTGTTGATGACATGTGTTGCTACCTCAAAAGCTTCCCACCAAAATTCAAGTATCATGTTGGCTTGTGCTAACATACTTAGTCTAGTTTCCACAATACTCCTATGTTTCTTTTCTGCCTTTCCATTTTGGTTATGAGTATAAGGACAAGAATGTCAAAAAAAAAAAATGCTAGTTGCTTCAAATAAGGTACAAAGCTTCTGTACTCACCACCCTAGTTAGACTGTACTACCTTCAGTTTGAAACCAAGTTGCTTTTCAACTAAAGTTTGAAAGAAAATGAAACTTTGTAATGCCTCAGACTTAGTTTTTAAAGGATAGATCCAAGTATGTCTAGTAAAGTCATCCACAAAGTTTATGTAGTATATGTATCATTCTTTAGAAATTGTAGGAGAAGGACACCCAAGTCTGTATGCACAAGTTCTAAAGGTAATGTAGTTTTGGTTTCAACATTTGGAAAGTGATTCCAATGTTGTTTTCCTTGTTTGCAAGCATTAAAATATGACAAACCTGAATCAATATCATTTGCTTTAATACTCAACTTGGAATTACACAAACTCAATACTTTCTTCATTATAGGTAAGGCACAATGCCCTAATCTTCTATGTTGAGTATCAACAGACACATTATTAGTTGACTTATGTACAGACAAAACTTGAAAACAAGAATTAGACTGTTTAGGTACTAATTCAAGTTTGTTATTTGGAAAAACAGTAGTAGTGGATGATGGCTTCTGTTGATTAGAATGAAGGCCATCCTTCACAATTATTGAATCATTTGCTGAACTTCTTGCTGTAGATGAATGAACTAGCCT
The DNA here is from genome assembly GCA_003254975.1 of Ochetophila trinervis. Classification (NCBI taxonomy): domain Eukaryota; kingdom Viridiplantae; phylum Streptophyta; class Magnoliopsida; order Rosales; family Rhamnaceae; genus Ochetophila; species Ochetophila trinervis. The sequence continues at coordinate 20,768 of QANX01000134.1, forward strand.
TGAAGAGTAAGAAATTGCCACTTCAAACTTGTAGAGACCTTCCTTAAGAGTGCCTTTAAGTATTGGAACTCCCAGCTACTTATGCTTAACAATACATGAGTTAGTGTGAAATGAAACACTCAAATTGTTATCTTGTGTAAGCTTTGATATACTTAGTGAATTCTTTGCAATAGTAGGAACAACTAGTATATCTTTAAGCACAATCAAATTTTCAAAATACCCTTTAATTATTGTATTACCAATTTCAGTAATTTTAATTCCCAGTCCATTACCTACCAAGAGTTCATCCTTACCATTGTAATCAACATGCTGAAGCAAATGAGAGTTGTCTGAAGCAACATAATTCGTTGCTCCACTGTCCAAGTACTAGCTTGGATCACCAACAGGTATTAGAGTTATGAAATTGGTGGCTAAGGCAGTAGGGTTCAATGACTTGTCTGTGAAGTTTGTAGAAAAATGATTTGGAGTAGTCAAGGCATTGAACTGAGGATTACCATTTGCTGAAAAGTGATTTCCAAAGTTTGGAAAACTTGTAAGCATAGCCTGAGAGGGAAAGCTTGAATTTTGAGGAAACTGACATCCATTTGTATTGAGAATAGCTTGACCACCAGAGTGTCCCAGATAGTTCATATGTGATGGCTGAATTCTAGCAAATCCAGAATATTGTAGTAAGTTGCTAATAGGCATAACAAAAGAGTTAAGTCTAGATTGTGACACAGGGTTAACAGGATTTCCAAACCTAAAGTAACACACATCAATTGTATGACCAAGCTTCTTGCATATTTGACATTGTGGCATGCCAGGTTTGCTTCTTCCTTTGAATTTATTTCTTGTTTGATCAAATCCTCCACTATTGTCAAATTGACTAACATAATGCTCTTTTGATTAAGTTCTTTGCTCCATAAATGAACTTTAATTTGACACACTTGCACTATAAGCACTCTTTGAACTATGATTTGATGTGCCTGAACTCATGTTATCACTTTCTGAATTTTCATAATTTTCTCCTCGAGTGTCATAATCTAATTCAGAGAGTTGACACTTTGATTTTGTACTCACTAAGTTAACATAATTAGTGAATCATGTACCAAGATCAACAATAGCAGTGGTGTTCAAAATTTCAAGCCTGCTTTCATAGTAAAGTAAATGCTGCTTTACCTCTTCAAGACTTGGCAGAGTTGGTCTTGTGATTAAATTCAACACCACCATCTCAAATTCAGAGCTGAGTCCTCCAAGAATACAAGAAACAAGATCATCTTTAGTAATGAATCCACCCCCTGCGATTAACTGATTTGCTAGAGTTTTTATCTTTAAGAAGTAATCAGCAATGGCTCCTTTCTTTGTACTTTGCAGTTGAACTCTCATCTAAATTTGATTCCTTTTTTATTTTGATGCAAAATTTAATTCCAACACCTTCCAGAATTTCCTTGATGACTTTAATCCAATCACAAGATTTGCAAATGATCTTGAAATTGCAGTAACAAGCCAAATGATAAGTAATTGATCTTGTAAAATCCATATTTGATGCTCAGTAGTGAAATTTTTAAGAACTTCACTATCAACATCACACTGTAATGCGAGTATTGTCTCCAGGAATTATGGTTTATCTTTCAATACAAACTTGTCTAATTTGTTACCAATCAACAAAGCTAAGATATGTGTTTTCCAGATTAGGTAATTTCTAGGATCCAAAGGTTGAATTGAGCTAGGAAACGACAAAATTGTGATCAAAATCTTGCTTAACATGTTTGTTGCTGTTGATCGAGACTCTGTAAGATCAACATTAGGTAAGATTCAAGCTTGAAGATCACTCATTTCTATGTTTTCCATCGCTACAACTATTTGAAGCTATGATGCTATGAGAAAGTTGTAACTTACAGAATAAGGAATTGAAGAACATAAATATGAGAAAGAGAGAAAACTGAAAGAAAACTTTGTATATTGATTTGATTGTGTAATCTGTAATTGTACAAGAGAAGTCTTAGATCTTGTATTTATACATACTATAAGCTTGAGACACATGTGATAACACGTATTGCATGTGAGGTGTTAATCTAACAACTTTATAATCACCTAGCTAACAGAATGATAGCTTTGTAACTAATTAAAGCTGACGTGGCAAAGCTTAATGAAACTCTTTGTGATTTTACTCTCACAATTTTGATATTCTAAACTTTAAATCAGTAATTTAGATTTTTGATTTTTTAATTTGTTTTAATTTGAACCTTTTAGATTTTTGACTAACAAAATTTATTAGTCGTTTCATGAATTGATATTATATTGCATCAAATTTCAATATAAAAGATACAAAAGTGTAAAAATTTTAAACTATTCTAACAATCTGCATTTTCAATATCTTTTTAGTTTATAATTTGATATAGTTTAATACTAGTTAGGTGACTTATACTAAGTATTTTCTATTTTCAAAATTGATACAGTTTAATAATAATCACATGAGACAACAATTAAACTATGTGGTTATAAGTCAAATAAGTCCATTTTAAGTCAAAATTTATATGTTGGCAATTTTCTGGTTTCAAAATTTTATACTAGTTAGGTGACCTATACTAAATATTTTTTAGCTTTAAAATTGATACAATTTCATAATAATCACATGATAAAACAATTAAACCATGTAGTTATAAGTCAAATAAGTCCGTGTAAAGTCAAAAGATATATGTTGGCAATTTTCATGTCAAATCACAATCAGCGTGTGTTCTCTCAATGTGCATAGAAACTCAAAGTTTCAAATATTGTTTAAGAATAGTAAGTAACTTTAGACCTTAGGTGGTTAGCACAAGAACCTCTTTTGGATAATATTTGAAGTTGTATTGAGGCCCTTTTTGCCACTTATTTACATATGATTTTATGTCTTTTAATGTATCAAAATTTGGTCCTTTTATATTAAAAAAAAATCTGATATTGATGGATCAACAAATTGATTGATACACATTGATCGATCCATCGATACATTTATTCATCAATGGATAGACAGAGATTGTTTATCTTCTTCTTAATTTTAGGGTTTTATTGGGAGCAAAAAAATTTCCAAAAGCCTCCCATATCTCTTGAACTTGTTCCCAAGTGATCTTTATCTAAATTATGAGTATTATTTAATAATTTTTTATTTTATTTCAAATCATCCATCAATTTCATGATTATGAGCTTTGTTTTCACTTTCCTCTAGATCTCTTTATAACCCACCCTGGCCTTTTTTATTCTAAAGACATGGTTTCACATTTAAAATCTTCAAAAACAACTTTTCAAACTTCAATCTCATCCTTTTACCCTAAGATTTTGTTGAGTTAAGTTCTTGGTAAAGTGGTTCCTTTGCGAGGATGATTGTGGAGACAATGTATAGGTGTTGTCTTTGCGAGAAAGATCATTGAGATGATTTAGGAGCTTCTAGAGTCAAGTCTAAGGCTAAAGGAATTGATCACTCATTATTACATTGGATAGAGATGGTCGGTATACTTCTTTACACTTAGTCTGTGTGTGAGTCTTTGTAGTTTTCTCTTATTAAATGGATTTTGACTGAAACCGGTGACTGACACCTATGATTTTTTCACACAAAAGGGAGTTCCCACTTAAAAATTCTTCTATTTTGTTTTGCTTTAATTACTTTAAATTATTATTGCATGGGGGGATTGATTCCTCGAATTCTAGCATAGATATATATTGAGAGTTTGAAGATATGGTATGAAGTAGGCCTATGCTCTTGAATTTTTTTTTTCCTAAACAATTTAAAAAGAGTAGTGCTCAGCATAAAAAGCTTATTCAACCCCTCCTTCTAGGTGTTTTTGGTATTTTAGGCCCAACTTGCAACAAATTGAAAAATAATTGGCTTAAATTGCAGAGTCGAAAAATTAAAAATCTATATTACAAAATTCTAAAAGTTGAATGTAACAAAATTCAGCTCTCCAACTTATAAAAAAGGGTAATATTATTTACAAATAAATTTTACCAAATAAATGAAATGAGATATAGTCGAAAATATATGGTTCCTTTTTGTCATTATCTCTCTCTCTCTCTCTCTCTATCTATATATATATATATATATATATATTTTATATTGTATAGATGAGCTTAGATCAACGTAGTTCTTATTTACTTTATTATTCTTAATAAGGTTAGGGATAATAAAATTTCCGTTTAATCCGATTTTTGTGGAAATCCATTTTTAATAAGGTGGAATTTCTTGATTAAATGGAAAATGGGGCGGGTAATAGGGCAAGGTTGTTTGCTTCGGATTGGAGATGGGACAGAGGATGAGAATGTATTCCCAGTCGGCTATTCGCCCTATATTATTTTATTATATTTAAATATATATATATATACAATCATGTTAGAGCATCTCCAATGGTTATGTAAATTGTAGTCAATGTGGCATATAAAATAGAAACTGTTGATGTTTATGTGGCACTATTTAATAGACAGTAAAATTCAAAAGTTAAACTCCAATGGTTCTGTTTAAAATAAAATTAAATGTTGATGTGTTTTTTTTTTAACAAATTATATCTAGTTAAAATTAAACCTATAATTAAAAAAAAAAACAGCAACGAACATCTAAAAATAAACCTAGAGGCAGTAGGGGTGGACGTTCAAGGTTGGAAATTTCTAGTGGGAGGTATTCTAGTTTAGTAGGTTTTTTGTTTGGGTATCACAACGGTGGACGTTGAAGGCTGGAAATTTGGGTGTTGTAGGAGGCAGCATCAACAGCTTTATTCATAGAGCCAGAAATCCTATAGCATTTATTCCATCCAAGACTAGTGAGTTTTTTGTTTTATTGCAGTCTATTTTGATCTAGGAAGGTATTTTAGCCCAGTTGCCGCAGCTCCGAAGCTTTTTCACGATCAAGCAATTTGTTATGGGAATTTTTGAGATATGGGTCAGAGAACCTCCCAGGCCCCTCCGGCGCCCACAAAGATCACTGTGGAAGAGGCCCACCAGTCACAAACAGGTGAAACCCGGCCCTTCAGGCAGGGCCAAGAGTAAGCCCAGGCGAGGCGCGGTCTTGGACGATGGAGTAAGTGAGCCTCGCTGACCTTTGGTTCTTGGCTTAATACTTACCTTATTCTCTGAGTCCAGGTGTCACCATCCCAGCATATGAGGGTTCATAACCCTAGCATCCAAGCCGTTGAAATGAGGTACTTAAGGTAAGGTTAGGTGAGTGGGAAGGGGATGGTTTTCTGGAGATTTGAACCCTAAACACTCCCTAATAACCCTAGACTAGTCGCCATCATCACCTTGGACAGGTTTTAGGAGGGCCTTTCGGCGCAGAACTCTAGGTAGGCTGCTCAGTGGGATACCTGAGAGAAACCTGAAGGAGGTTTCTGGGAATAGTCTCGTAACTGACTTAGGCATAGGAGTGGGAACGCCGGTGACACCACAGGCCCCCAATTTGACGCTATTGTCTTATCTCGCAGGGGTCAGGGACGGAATCCAAGATCCAGTCAGCGAAACATCACGTGGCCTCAAAGTGATGAAAATTAGACAACAATAGTGGCGCCATCTGTGCGAACGAAGAAAAAATATCAAAGTTGTGTCAAGATCTAGAAGTCACACACGGCCATAATCATCGATAAAAAAATTATCTTAAGGAATCGTGACCCCAAGAGAAGAAGTTTGGTAGCAAAACCATTATTGCTGCTAGGTTAAGGAGTGTGATATGGAGGATCATCCGGGAGCGGGACCGGAGAATAGTGGCCCCGAGCCATTGAACAGACAAGTCAGGGACAAGCAGCCCATAAGGACAAGTACTATCCCTCGTCGGGAAGCCACAGTTCCTAGGGAGCCAACGACTTTGTTATCGCAGCTACCCTCTCAGAGAAGTAGTGACAGGAGAGTAGCCCCACAATCTGAGAACCGCTTGGAGCAACTATTAGGGCAAATGGTGTAGAATCAAAACAACCATCAATCCCAACTTTCTCCAACACGCATAAGCTAGGTGCCTGTGGATTCATCACGTCCCCATGCACCACCGCAGGAACAAAGAGAAAGAGGAGTGACAAAAAACGAAGTCAGAGGTCGTGGAAGGAATGACATGAGGCACGAGCGTTCAGGGCAGCTTGATGGTGAGGTTTGGAGGGATTTCAGAGCCTCTTCATATCACTCGCAGGACAAGTAGGGAAGTTCCAGGCACAGAGCAGTCAGTAACGCTTTCTCCTCAGCCCATGAAGGTCTGGATTTGAGAAATTTGAGAGCATCCCTGGATGCCTGGAGAAGAACACGGGCTGAGAATAAGAGGGCCAGAGTTTGAAGAGAAATGGGACCTGAACGACACATTCGGTGGAACCTGGATGAGGAGAGAGCTCGCATTAGGGTAGAGGAACAGGGGCTGCTCAAAGAGGAAATCAGAAGGGACGTAGCAGAAGTCGAGGCGCGGAGGCACGCTGATCTGAGAGACCTTCATGTCCAGGGAGGGGCCCAGGCTCATTGCACAGCAGGGTCCCAGTCCACCTCACCTTTCACCTTGGGGATAAGGCAGGCAGCTCTCCCACCTAATTTCAAAATTCCTCAAGTGGAGCGTTATCAAGGCCGAACTAACCATGGATAACACTTGGGAGCTTATAGGGTTTGGATGGAATTTGAGGGAGCCGAGGATGCAATCATGTGCAGGGCTTTCCCATTAACACTTGGAGAAATGGCTAGAACATGGTTTACCAACTTGAAGCCAAGGACTATTGGCTCTTTCAGGCAGCTGGAGGATGCCTTCGCTGCTTAGTTCCTGAGGGCTCGACCAGTAAAGAAGCCCCCTACTCACCTATTTTCGATCATTCAAAGGGAATGAAAGTCTCTGAAGTCATTCATTCAGAGATTTACAGAATCCATGATGCAAGTTGAAGGAGGAAATGATGACAGGGCCATGCAGGCCATGCATGATGGCATGAGAGATGAAGATCTCATTCGTTCGATAGCAAGGAACCCTCATCGGACTTTCTTCGAGATGCTGATGGAAGCACACAAGTATATTTCGGCGGAAGAGATCATTGAGTCACAGAGGAGGTCCAGGCAGGAGCACGGAGGTCGAAAATACTCACGAAGGAATTAGAAGAACAAAACTGTAAACAATAAAAGAAGCAGTGATGAAAGAAATTAGGGACCTCGATTCCTCAAAGACAGACCGGGCAGGTTCACACCATTCAACACGACACGTGAGGAGGTACTGATGAAGATTGAAGGAAGCAACATGCTGAAAAAGCCCTTCCCGATCAAGACACCACTTCGATATCGGAACAGGAAGAGGTACTGCAGATACCATAGAGATTACGGTCATGACATTGATGGATGTCAGGAATTGAGCGAAGAAATAGAAGCCCTTATCCAGAGGGGACACCTGCAATAGTTTGTGGCAGGGGCCACCAGTCAGGCAGTACCTTCCAGACAGGAGCCAATCAGGGAGGATGATACATCTGTAATACTGCTCTGACCAGAAGAGATTAATGGAAGTGTGCAGACCATTGTAGGAGGACCAGACATGGGTGTGAGCTTCAACAGGGCAAGGAAAGCACATGCGAGGGATGCTCGAGTCATGCAGGAGCAGTTTGAATTGAACCTGGCGACCAGGCAATCCAAAACACCATGGGGGGATCCTTTTCTGTTAACTTTTAATGATAGAGAAGCCTTGAATATTCACCACCCCCATGATGATGTAATAGTGATAGCAGCGCAGGTGGCCAACCACATGATATTTCGCATATTGATAGACACAGGGAGTTCGGTGGATATATTGTATGCCCTAGCCTATGACGCAATGGGGCTAAAAAGAGAGGCACTTAAGCTAGTTAGGACTCCTCTCTCGGGTTTCACGGGTGAGTCTGTATTTCTAGAAGGGTTTGTCGAACTCCCCATCACGATGGGAAATGCCCCTGACTGATCCACAGTGATGACCAATTTTTTGGTAACGAAGACCCCTTCGGCGTACAATGCCATCATTGGAAGACCCACTTTGAACTCATTAAAAGCAGCAACCTCAACCTATCACTTGTTGATGAAGTTTCCTACACCTGGAGAGGGAACTGGATGCGTTTGAGGGGATCAACATGAATCGAGAAAATGCTACTCGACCTCCCTGTGTAACCGAGATGTTCACACAGAATCAATGGCCATTTTCTTAGGCCCCAGGCAGGAAAACCCTAGTCCACAGCATGAAAAACTCAACCACGTAGCTTGCTTGACAACCTCCCGGCAGGAATGCCCTAAGCAAACAAGGAAGGAGCCCTCCCCCGAGCAAGAAGGCTCGAATCAATCAGGGAGCAATTCCTCCCTCAAAGAGCCCCAAAGTGAAAAATCTCCCTCCGAACAGCAATGCTTCGAGCCAGCTGGGGAAATGGAAGTCATGTTGGAGGAAGACCAGCCTAACTTTCAGTCAGGAAGCAGAAAGGACAAATGGAAGAAAATGATAAGAGGAGAAGCGGTAGAAGACTGATAGATGTGCAACTGGACATGGCCAACCCTGCCAGAACAACCAAGATTGGGAGCCTGCTCCCAGGCGAGCTCAAAAAAGCATTGGTTGAATTATTAAGAGAGAATTCAAATGTTTTTGTGTGGTCCCATGACGACATGCCAGTTATTGATCCTGAGATCATAGTTCACAGATTGAATGTCGACCTTGACTTTTGTCCAGTTAGGCAGAAGCGAAGGAGCTTCAACCGTGAGCGTTACAAAGCAATCAGGGCAGAAGTGGAGAAATTACTAGACGCTGGGCTTATAAAGGAGGTGCTCTATCCGGATTGGTTAGCTAACGTGGTTATTGTCAAGAAGAGTAACGGCAAGTGGAGGGTCTGCTTGGATTTCACGAACCTCAACAAGACATGTCCGAAAGACAGCTTCCCCCTGCCTCGGATTGATCACCTGGTGGACTCCACGGCAGGTAATGAATTATATAGCTTCTGTGATGCGTTTTCAGGGTACAATCAGATTAAGATGCATCCGCAAGACCAGAAAAAAACATTGTTCATAACAAACAGAGGGCTTTACTGTTACAAAGTGATGCCGTTTGGACTTAAAAATGCAGGGGCGACCTACCAGAGGTTAGTTAACAAAATGTTTGCTTAGCAGATAGGGAAAACAATGGAAGTTTATGTGGACGACATGTTGGTTAAGAGTATTAAAGCTTCGGAGCACTTGACTGACCTGGACCAGATGTTCTCCATCCTTAGGAAGTGTAAGATGATGTTAAACCCAGCAAAATGTGTCTTTGGAGTATCTTCTGGGAAGTTCCTGGGGTTCGTGGTAAACCAAAGGGGAATTGAAGCAAACCCCGATAAGATCAGGGCCATTTTGGAAATGAATTCCCCAGCAAAAATCAAAGATGTCCAGAGACTGACTGGGAGGGTAACGGCCCTGAATCGATTTGTGTCCAAAACGACTGATAAGTGCCTGCCGCTTTTCAAGATACTTAAAGGACCTAAGAGTTTTGCATGGACAGAAGAATGTGAGGAGGCGTTTACTCAACTTAAGCAGTACCTAGGCTCAGCAACATTACTGTCCAAGCCGGTATTCGGAGAGACACTCTTCTTATACTTGGTTGTTTCAGAAACAGCGGTCAGCTCCGCCTTCATCCGCGAGGAACCCTCGGTTCAGTACCCAGTTTATTATGTCAGGAAAGCTACGATGTCAGCCGAGACAAGGTATCCGACAATAGAGAAGCTTGCCCTAGCTTTGGTGGTTTCATCCAGGAAGCTCAGGCCTTAATTCCAGGCCCACGCCATCACTGTCCCAACTAGTTACCCGTTGAGGCAGGTACTTCAGACATCAAGAAGGTTAATCAATTGGTCCATAGAGCTGGGGCAATTTGGGATCTCTTACATACCAAGGACAGCAATAAAGGCTCAGGCAGTAGCCGACTTCATCGCTGAATTCACTGCGTTGAGAAGGGCGGAGGATCAATCCTTGGATGCTGAGGAGGAAAAGGAACATGAGGACCTAACCGCATTCTGGACCTTGCATGTGGATGGCTCATCGAGTGAGCACGACAGCGGAGCTGGATTCATACTCATAATGCCAGGACCTAATTTTGTTAAACTCGAGTACGCCATCTGCCTGGAGTTTAAAGCAACAAACAATGAGTCTAAATATGAAGCTTTGATTGCAGGTTTGAGAATGGCAGAAGCGGTGGGAGCTAGAAGGCTACGAGTCTACAGTGATTCACAATTGGTCGTCAGGCAGGTAAACTCGGAGTACCAAGCAAGGGAATGCATCATGATATCGTACTTGGCCAAGGTAAAAAACCTGCTTGAAGAATTTGAAGAATGTCAAATCACTCAGGTACCAAGAGAAGAGAATGCAGGTGCAGATTAACTTGCTAACCTTGCCTTGGCGTCAAACTCAGAGCTTACACGAAATGTACGTTTTGAAATACTCAAGGAACCAAGTTACAAGAAGGAGGAACATTCAGTTAACCATGTGGATGACAAGCCCGGGTGGATGAATCCAATAATCAAATACTTGACAGAAGGAATCCTGCTTGAAGATAAGCTAGAGGCTTGACGTTTAAAGTATAAAGCCCCATGTTATACCTTGATAGATGGTGTTTTGTATAAGAGAGGTTTTTCCATCCTTTACTTGAAATGCCTGGGTGCATCCGAAGCTGACTATGTCTTGAGAGAGGTACATGAGAGGATTTGTGGCAATCATTCTGGGGGCCAATTGCTTGCTCACAAAATAATATGTTAGGGATATTATTGGCCCACGATGAAGAAGGATGCGCAGGCTCATGCACGGAAATGCGATTCCTGCCAGAGGTTTGCCAGCGTGCCAAGGAAGTCCCCTGAACAGCTCACCTCGATCACCAGCTCCTAGCCCTTTGCCCAGTGGGGAGTCGACCTTATTGGCCCCTTGCCAATAGGCAGAGGCTAGTCAAAGTATGCTATAGTCGCGATTGATTACTTCACCAAGTGGGTGGAGGCTGAGCCATTATCTGCGATAACTGAGGCTAAGACCTCAAATTTCATATGGAGATCTATTGTGTGTAGGTTTCGCATACCACATACCATTGTAACGGACAATGGCATGCAGTTTGATAACCGGAATTACAATGATATATGCTCAAACCTGGGAATTAGGGCAGCTTTTTCAACCCCATTCCATTCACAAGCGAATGGGCAAGTTGAGGCTGTCAACAAGGTAATAAAAAACAACCTGAAAGCTAAGCTGGATGTGCACAAAGGGGCCTGGTGGATGAACTCCCAAAAGTTCTATGGGCATATCGAACCACACCTAGCACTGGAACTGACGAGACCCCTTTCTCTCTAGCATTTGGGGCTGAAGCAGTGATACCGGTGGAAATTGGAGAGCCAAGCCCTAGAGTCAGGCACTTTAACCTTGACAGAAATGATGAGCATATGCGTTTGAGTCTCGATCTGATTGAAGAAAAGAGGGATATGGCGTAGATAAAAGCAACGGCATATAAACAAAGATCAGTAAGGTATTATAACTCCAGGGTAAAGCAGAGATGTTTCAGGCAGGGAGACTTGGTCCTGAGGAAGATAATGCTCAACACTAAGGAACATGGGTTAGGAACTCTCGGACCTACCTGTGAATGTCCATATAAAGTAATTGAAGTATTACGCTCAGGCACGTACGAGCTAGAAGGATTAGATGGAAAGAGGTTGTCTCACCCATGGAATGCAGAGCACTTAAGGATTTACTATCAATAGATCAATGTAACGACGTTAGGCATTTGTAAAACACTTTTATTTTTTAATAAAGCAAATGCTCATTCAAGAACAAAATGCCTCGCCACTCAAAACCCTAAGAGTCTTTCATTATCTACTCAATAGGCCTAACTCGCATTTCAGCCGGTAGCTGAAGTCAGGCCCAGGTTCTGAATGAACCTGAATTTCTTATTATCTACTCAACGGGCCTGACTCGAACTTCAGCTGGTAGTTGAAGTCAGACCCAGGTTCTGAATGAACTTGAGCTTCTTGTCATTTGCTAAGCGCACCTGACTCGAATTTTAGCCATAGCTAAAGTCAGGACCAAGTTCCAAATGAACATGAATTTCTTATTATCTGCTCAACATGCCTGACTCAAATTTTAGTTGGTAGCTAAAGCCAGGCCTAGGTTCCGAATGAACCTGAGCTTCTTGTTATTTGCTAAGCGGGCTTGACTCGCATTTCAGCCGGTAGCTGAAGTCAGGCCCAGGTTCCGAATGAACCTGAGCTCCTTGTCATTTGCTAAGGGGACCTGATTCGCATTTCAGCCGGTAGTTGAAGTCAAGCCCATGTTCCGAATGAACTTGAATTTCTTATTATCTGCTCAACAGGCCTGACTCGAATTTCAGCCGGTAGCTGAAGTCAGGCCCAGGTTCTGAATGCGAATCCAAGTCAGGCAACATAAAACTCTCCCCTGTCCTATAAGAATAGGCCAGAGTTTGGGGGGGGGGGACAGTAGTGGAAAAACTCAGTCATCAACATTACACTATGAGAAATTAAGTTAAGTTCCAAGTGCGAAAATAAATTAAATTTGTCTTCAGAACATAAATTGTTTGTCTTCAAATAAAAAAAAAGAGGCACGAGCAAGGAAGAGCGATATTGTTAAAGCCTAGGAAGGGGGAATGTCAGGCACAGAAGCAAGGACGCCGAAGTCAACCTCCTCAGTGGTTGCCGGAGTTGGAGAACTGGAAGGGTGGAGGTCATGGCCAGAGACAGGAACCTCAGAGCTCTCAAGTGCCAGGCCACCAGAAGGCGGAAGCCAGGGGACTGGGACCCAGACAGGGGGTTAGAAAGGGTAGGAAGGTCCTGAGATGAAGCAGGCACGAGCCCCAAGGACTTCTCCAGCATAGAGAGGTCCATGCCAGGGGGGCAAACCCGGGCTTCCTTAATTGCAGCATCCATCCATGTGTCAAATTGCCTATCAGCCTGCGTCACCAGGGTCTGGTAAGCTGAGGAGATTGCAGCAACCTTATCCTGTTCGAGCTTAACCTCTTCCAGGATTTTCTGAATTGGGTCTCAAGCTACTGGTGAGCACGAATCCTGTTTTTCAGCTCCTCATTTTTCCTCTGGAGCTCCATCTCCTTCCTAGACAAGACGAACTCGAGCTCAGCCGTGCATTGTTTGGCCCCCTCCAATTCCTTCTCCACATCCTTGAAGCTGGACAAGGACATGTCAGCTGCCTGAAGCTCAATCTCCACCAGCTCATGGACCTTCAAAACTGACAAGAAGGTCTGCAGGAAATGACACTTATCAGGGCTCAACATGATATAAGATAAAGGAAAAAGAGGAGATACTTGGGCAAGAACTCACAGAAGTCAGTTGACGCGATGTCTCCTCAGCCAGGGAGGAAATGAGGGTGTTGCTGCTTCGGTTGTCTTCCTGGGGAGGAACCACCAGAGGAAGAACAGCCAGCGAGCCAACCAGATAGGAGGGGAGGCGCGCCATTTCATCCTCGTCCATTTTCGTGGTAGGTGCTTTGCTCTTCGATGCACAAATGATTGCTTTCCCTTTAGAGGAAAGCTCTTCCTCAGATGGAGATTGTGATTTGGAGGCAAGTTCCTTCCCCTTCAGGGAAGCTGGCTTTGAGGCAGATGCAGAGCCATGAGGGGTGAAACTATGTGTCAGCTTCGCTAACTTTAGAACCTTACTAAAGTCAATCAGCTCCCTGGGCAGCGCCCAGGCAGGTCCTTTCGAGAGCTCCTACTCCCTGCTTGACCACTCATGGTTGCAAAAAATCAAGAAACGTTAGTTAGAAACATCGCAAGATGAAAAGTATGTAAACAGAAAGACCACCCCTAATTCATACCCAAGGATAACCTCTCCTCGGACAAAATGGATTTGTAGTCCCTCTTAGTGAGACTCAAACCCAGGATGGCGTCCACCATGGTACTGCTGGCTTGACCAAGGAGAGGGGGAGATGAGCTCCATCCATGACTTCAACCCCTGAAGCACCGACGCACAAACACCTCATACCTGGTTCCCTGGGATCTAGCCTTCCAGCAACCACCGACGAAGAACCAATCTTTCTGCCATCCAGTGATTTCCGGCAGGAATTGGATGAATTTCCTCCTCCGAGGATAGACATAGTACAGAGCCGCCTGCCTGGGAACCAGTCTAATCTTAAAGAGGGCCTGGATCTCTGAGGGGGTAGGGTCTGATTGAAAATATTCCCTCCATAGCACGAAGGAGCAGAACACGGACCTTCAGACATTGGGTCCTAATTGGAAAAAGGCTAGGTTAATTTCGGTGACGAGCCTCCGAACAAAGGGGGCTAGAGGCTGTCTGAGCCCACAGTCAAAGAACCAACTACTTAAGGCTACCTCCCAGGAGGAGGGGAACTGGAAGATTCCCCTGCGTTGGGCAGCCTGGCAGTCACGCCTTCAGGCAGAGGGAACCTTTCCAGCAAATTAGCCAAGTCTGATTCAGTCAGGTCAGACCTGGCAAAGTCGCAATCCCTATGTATGCCTCTGGGTCCAGCCTGTTCCCGTGCAGTCCCAGAGGCTCTAGTGACCCTGGTGGCCCTAACAGCAGGGACCTGAGACCCTGAGGGACCCGTCATATCAACAGCCACTGAGGGCTCAGCCACTTCTGGCTCAGTCTTTTCTGAGTTAGAAATCTCCACAAACCCAGGGTCAGACCTTGTGGGAGAAAACACGCCAACAAGTCACCTGGATTTCCTTCTAACAATGGGCAGAGGCCTAAGCTCCTCGATGGGTCTAGGCTAGGGGCTGTGGGAAGATTGAAAACTGATAGGAACAGCAGACAATTGTAGGCTGCTGCTAGTAAAGGTATCCGACATTTGAAAAAGCAAGGAGGACTGTCAGGTAGGCAGGAAAGCTCCTATGGTATCAACAATGCAGACACGTAGGGAGGAAAGTCCTATGCTATGAACAATGCAGACACTTAACCATCAGGCTATACAAGACTGAGACAAAGGGACCTGGTCCATTAGGGCTTATAGGGAAAGAATGAGAAAGGACTAGATAGCTACAAGTTCTAGGGAAGGAAGAAACACCCTAGGGAAGAACCAGCGACATCAAGTACCATCAAAGGCAGGTCGTATAAAAGAAAAATAAAAAAATATACATCATGCGCAGCACACAGTCATCCATCAAGGGAGGAAAGAAGCTTACCATCGAATTTGGAAGAAAGAGTCTCTGTGTGACAGAAGTCTTCGGCACGTCGGGTCTCTAGTCAAGCTAAGCCATGAAAACAAAAGAGAAAGCTTAAAACATGTTCAAAAAAGAAAAAAAAAAAAAGGAAGCAAGCACAAACCCTTACCTGAAAAGCACCAGACTGAAGGTTGGAGTAGGGGAAGACGAAGATCAATGGAAAATGATAAGAAGAATCCCAGAAAAATGGTGAGGAGCGATGAACGGGAATTCAAAAACTTGGTCTAAGGAGGCCAAAACGAGAGAAAATGGAAATTTTGGGGTTGAGTTAGGAAAATGGAACTGCCTACCCACGTTCCAGTATAGGGGGAGGTGAGGCGGCAAGGGTTCACGTCCACTTTCTCTCTCCCACGCTGATTGTTATGGGAAGCGCAAAAAGTGCATGACACAGTACTAATGCACCCCAACCATCGGATCAAAATGGACTGACTAGACAGATCAGGCAGTTAATGGTAGTAGACCTTTTTTGTAAAAAAAAAGAGTTGGCCTTCGAAACAGTGGACGAGGCCCACCAGTCACGAATAGGCGAAGCCTGGCTCATCAGGCAGGGCCAAAAGTATGCCCAAGCGCAGCGTGGTCTTGGACGATGGAGTAAGTGAGCCCCGTTGACCTTTGGTTCTTGGCTTATATACTTACCTTATTCTCTAAGTCCAAGTGTCACAATCTCAGCATATGAGGGTTCATAACCCTAGTATCCGAGCCATTGAAATGAGGTAGTTAAGGTAAGGTTAGGTGAGTGGGAAGGGGACAGTTTTCTACAGATTTGAACCCTAAACACTCCCTAACAACCCTAGCCCAGTCGCCATTATCACATTGGACAGGTTTCAGGAGGGCCCCTCGGTGCAGAACTCTAGGTAGGCTGCGCAGTGGGATACCTGAGAGAAACTTGAAGGAGGTTTCTGGGAATAGTCTTGTAACTGACTTAGGCATTGGAATGGGAACGCCGGTGATACCACCGGTCCCCAATCTGACGCTATTGTCTTATCTCGTAGGGGTCAGGGTCGGAATCTAAGATCCAGTCAGGGAAACATCACGTGGCATCAAAGTAACGAAAATCAGACAACAACACAATTGAGTAGAGATACTTGATCGAGCAATTGTTTTCTTTTTCTCTTTGAGCGTGATCAAGAACAAAAAACAAAAAAAATCTGGCAAAACCTATATTTCATCAAACCATTTTTTTTTTGTTACGGAGTGGGACTGTTCAAGGCGGAAAGGTGAGGAGGGAAAAAAATATGGCGCAAAATAAAATTTCAAAATAATAGAAAAAGAAAGAAAAAAAAATTAAATTGATTAGTCACAATGTCTAACAGGTTTCTGAAAGTAGACAGTCTGTTTGACAGTATCTATTTTTTTTTGCCACATCAGCTTAATAGAGCTAATAGACATAACCATTGGAGAGAATTTTTTTTAACATAGCTCTATATTTATGATGTGGCAATAAAAATAGAGCAATCCACAGTATCATTAAAGATGCTCTTATATTTTATATTTGTTATGTTCAGGTATAGAATCTAAAAGGTATAAGTAATTTAGATTTTTAAAAATTTTTGATCACGTATTTATCTATTATTTATCACTTAATTCTAACATTTGAATTTCATACCTGAATGTAACAAATATTAGATATATCTAATAATAATATATACTTATAGCTCACCTGTACTGGATAAAAACGACTGTTTTTTTTAAACTGTTTTTTTTATCAGTTGTCTCTAAGCTTATCAATTTTGTATATACTTATATCTATTTTTTTTTAATAAAATTGTGTTTTATAAATATTATATCTAAATAATTTATTTATAATTTTTTATGTTAAAAATTTTAAAATAAATTTAAAATAATTTTTTAGTAGGTAAACCAGGAAATCCTGTCCCGTCCCATTCTCCCACTGAGGAATTCCCATCCCGTTTCAGTTTAAATTATTAAATGGGAAATAGGACGGAAACAGAGTATATAAATAAAATCTATGCACCGCTCTGCCAGATAGAAAATAATTAACCATCTAGAAGCATGCATGAGCGAGGTCCTTAAAATACGAGCTCTAAGTTGATTTTCCAAATATTTTAATTTATTTTGACAAATACAAGAACATACCCAAGATATACGTGCTTCATACTTATAATTCAAGTAGAGGCCTAGTCGGTTTTCTTCTGTATATTTTCTTTTTCTTTTTTATTTAGTAGTTATTTATATGGAGTAGAAGATTCTTTTCATATTGTCTAAAACAGAAGAGGTATTGGCTTTGGCAGAGTAACTTTAACTCACCGTAATTATATTATTCCGTACTTTCCATAAGATATCCTTATTATCTACTTAGAGGTTTTTATTTTTCTTCATATATATATACATATATATATATTTTTTTTTTCCTTCTTCATCTATATATACATGATGGAAATTAGACAGCCCATGTATCGGATCAAAGTATATCTAATTTGACCAGAATTAACTATCTGATTATCATTATAAAAAACGACTGATTACGTTGAAATTAACGATATACATTTACCAAAAAGAAAAAAAAAAACGATACATATCTAGCTTTTTGCATGGAATAAATATGTAACCATTTATTCTCTCTCATCCTCAAATCCCATATGAGTTTGTCTTCGAGAAAGATTTTAGTGATGATTTTAGTGACATCGATAGTCATACAACCCTAGTGATGATTTTAGTGACATCGATAGTCATACAACCCTTCTCCAAGACAAATCTCATTTGATAATCTTGGATGAGAGAAAAATTTAATATATATATATATATAATCAGATTATTATCAAGTA
This sequence comes from Ochetophila trinervis, assembly GCA_003254975.1. Classification (NCBI taxonomy): domain Eukaryota; kingdom Viridiplantae; phylum Streptophyta; class Magnoliopsida; order Rosales; family Rhamnaceae; genus Ochetophila; species Ochetophila trinervis. The sequence continues at coordinate 38,663 of QANX01000134.1, forward strand.
TATATGATATTTGTTATATTCATATATGAAATTCAAAGGCTATGATTAAGTGATAGATAAAAGGATAAGTGATTTAGATTCTTAAAAATTTTTGATGACCTATTTATATACTTATTTTTTTATTTATCACTTAATTGTAACATTTGAATTTCATACTTGAATATAACAAATGTCAGATATACCTGATAGTAGCATGGCTATATATATATATATGTATAGTGAAAACATATTGATATGTTAGAGTATCCACACACTACAAAAAAAAAAAAAAATGGAGGTTTTGTGACGGAAATCATTTTGACGTTCAATAACGCGTTACATAAAGATGTTTATAGTGTCAGACTTTTATCAACGTCCGCCACAATTTTATATTTATTTAATGGTAAATGTCACACATTTTTGTTCGTCACAAATTCAAATGAATAACGGGGCTATATCCCTGAGCGAGAAAAATATTTTGAATTTTTTGAGTTCTTCTGTGTCGGATTTAAAAAATATTGTCATTGTTTCCTTTAAAATTATATTATTTATTTGTTTTCGGAAAATTGACGGTTACTAATCGGTTACATTTTCATATATATTCTTTTGTGACTGTCAATCGTAAATTTTTTTGTGACAAATCAAATTTAATTCTAAATTTTGGACGGAATTTTTTGAGGGATTTTTCCTCAAAATAAGTTTGAGGCACTGTGACGTGTACAGTTGAACTACTGTCACTTTGGAGTGCCCCTATTTACTAGTTAAAGTTTGCAAATATCTGTTTGCATTTATTGAAGTTGTACATGGACGTGTGCGTTGACTTAGCAACATATTTCAAGTGCTCCCAAATGATGTCGCATAGAGACTCAGCTGCATTTCATTTTCCAGCTTCTTCTATTTGGCAAAAGTTTGCATTTTGAAGCCTCTGGATACTAGCTGAGCTGCAGAGTGTGGGTGTTTGGCAATCCTTGCAAGGAAAAAGCACATAAACTGCCCCGTCAGTCGGTAGTTCTCTGAACATTATAGCCACCTTCCTTCATCGTTTTGGCGCATCGTCCGCTGGGAACGTTGCATTTTCCTTTCGCCGGACGGACTGGTTGTGTCGTCTGCCGATCTCTTCCGATCCGCCTGCAAAGCTTATCATCGTCCACTGTAAGGAAATGAATGGGTTATTATGTGTTTCTAAGTTAAGAGACTTTAGTTTTTGGATCATCTCTTTAGGGTGTTTTTTTTTGCTTATATTTGTTTTTCAGCATTGCCATTTTTACTTTTCAGCTTCCCCTTGGCCTCTGAATTTTTCCCCGTTCGATCAGCTTTGTCAACCTGTCAAAATAATGAAACACAAAAATTATGTAATAAGTTTTTGGTCATTTTGTGTCATGGTGTATATAGGCAAATTGAATTTCATGTCTACCTAACGCATTTAAATGTCAAATGGAGGATATATAGCTTGTTTGGTGTTATGGATGCACCATATTTTTGTGTTTCTGGACCCCCCTGTAATGAAAGTGTGATAATGTATGGTTTTTGATTTTTTCCAACTTAAATCCTTACCCCTAACAATATATATATATATATATGTTATAGATTCTCTGTGATTATTACTTACAAAATTCCAATATTTGTCCCATATCTTATAAAAAAAATTATGCTCATTAAATTTGCAATGAGGTGTGTTATTTAAATTTTTTTTTGCAGAATTGCTCTCTGATCAACAATTCTATGTATATGTTTAGGGAAAAAAACCGTCTTTTATAACTAGTTGTTTTTTTTTTACTCTAACAAGCGATGGATAATGAAATGTGACACTTTTTAATTTTGTCATGATGTAGAATGGAACGGTGGACCGGTATGCATTGTGGTATACCACCCACTACAACACAAGCAAGAAGAAATGGGTGGATGAGAAGTCCAAAAGGGTTTATGTGAGTACCTATACTTCATTCACCAACACATTTATTAATCCAACAAACGTTTTAGGACTACTAATTTGTATGCATGTTTTGAAAATTGTGTGTTGGTTGATGAGGGATGTGATGAATTATATATGAGGGAAAATAGAGGCTGCGGGTTGTATGTTAACATTGGATGTCAATAGCGGTTGATGCATGCAATGGCTATTTAATGTTGCAAAAAATCATGTTATGTCCTACATAGTAATATAAGTATATGGGGGTTGGTTACAATGATATAGTAGTAATATGTTATTGTGTACATCGCTGTAGATCACATCCTTAATTGCATGCGACATGAGGAGTGCGACTTTAGTGAATTTATTGAAGTGTGTTGCAAACAATGATATGATGCAAATTTGCTATGCATTGATCTTCAATATCGTGTACTTGTTTTTTATGTAGGAGGAGTTAATAAGGATTAGAGATTCGGAGGAGGGACTAGAAATGACAACCGATGACATATTTGACAAGGTTATTCCTCCTAAATGTGGCCATCAAGTTGGCATGGGACTTGGTCCAATACATCACTTGAAGAGATCACGAATTGACATGGCTGGTGTTGAAAGGGAAATGCAAGAAACAAGGGTGTTTAATGAAGCATTGCAGCGTCAAAACCAATAGCTTGAAGATCGTGTGGCCGAAATGGAGGCAACACTCAAAGCCTTGTGCAGACATGTTGAGTCGATGACACCGGGATGGGATAGTCAGCTTCGCCACGATAAATGATTGGGTTAAGGTACATGTCAAAATACATGTGGTATTTTGCAAGTAGGTGGAAGTGACATTGCAAGCAAAATAGCAAATGTGTTTATTTGTCATTATTTCGTACATAAAAAAAAAAACTAAGGAATTCTTTAATTGTGCAGGGTATTTCCAATGGTAGGGACAAGTGAGGAAAGTTTAAAGACAACAGTAGTATAAGGTTTTGTTTTTTTGGTGTGTCCTGACTTCTAATTATTGAAGCAACTATGGTATGCAATAGGGAAAAAATGTAGAAGTTGGGTTGTTACTATGTCATTCCTTGTAGAAAGGAAGGCTTTTGAGCATTTTGTGTACAATTAATGTAGTGTATACTTGGCCTTAAACTCTTGAGAAGCTGTTTTTATTTTTAGGGACATCTTTTTGGAGTGGCACATTTTTTTAATGAAGCATGTAGTGGTGCAAGTGCTTCAATGAAAAATTTTAGTCACTTCTTATGTACTACTCTTGTGCTATATTATCTAATGAATATGTTTGTGTATGGTTAAATGCATTTCATCTCACTCATATTGAATATTAGCTCATGCACATGCCTACCATCTATTGTTATGGATGCACCTAAACCATACATGCATTGCATTTGTGGCAATGACATAAAGTTATATTTGAGCAGGTTTATACATAACTTAGATTTGGAAAATGGTCGTTCCAAAATAGAAAATGTGCCCATAACGCTTTTGGTAACATGTTTATTTATTTGCGTACGTCTTTTTTTTTTAAATTTTAAGCATATTGGATGCTTACTTACATTGACAAGCTTTTCCTAGTTTTTGGTGTTTTCAGGTCTGAAGTGCAGAAGGTTGGGATAAGTAAGTGGAATCGTAGTATGAAGTGCTAACAATAGCCTTTATAGCTCTTGGTGCATGTGGAAAAAAATTATTTTGTTAACTACCATACAGTGGGAAAAAATTAATGCATCCTTATTAGTGGGAGATATAGGTTCATTTACTAAGTACTCCTAATATTTATGTTTTATTTTGTTACTTACCAATCCATCGATGCATGAAAAGCACAATTTTAATGTATTTTTTTGGGACAAGAAATCACTTATCCAAAACTGTTGCTTTAATTTGTGAGTAGAGAATGCAAAAAGCTATTAAAAAAAAAAATAAATCATAGAATTGTTATGATCAACTTACCAATGGATGAACCCTTTGGTTTTTGTTTACTGTGCCTCATGATGCATTTTCTCCAATCTCTCATCCAATGTTGCTGCCTACCCATCAGCATCACAAGTGATACTATAGGAGATCCTTGTGAAGTTAATACTTTGTGTTTGTTAATTCAATTGTCACTTCGTCACTAATGTACATTGCAGGGATCATGGGACATGGCTGCTGAGTTGTGCCTTTATCAGCTTCTGTCACTGGTTGAGGATCCCAATGCAGAGTTCCATGTGTGTAAATTGTTTGATATTCTTAGTATCCTTTTAGGAATTTATTCATTTCATATTGGTTGACAGGCATGCATGCTAAGTCATATGGATATTACTTATATATGGTTATATGTACTTAAGACTTTTTAAGCTAATTTACATGGTTATTTATCATCTGATTTTCCATTTATTGATATGTTTTTCTTTGGCAAGAAAATATAGAAATGCATTCGCAGGAGAAGAGCAATATGGTTGATTTAGTTTGCTGCTTACAAGACTTGTAGGTTCGACTATATCTCTACTTTGTCATTGAGTTGCAATGTATTCCAGCTTCCAAATATGAAAAGCATTCTTTGGAACTTGCTTTGGACTAATATGTGCAGTTTGATTTATTTTTTTTCTAGTGTTTTTATGCTGATGTGTGCTAACTCCTCCTTTTTCTGTGATCTATGTATGTTTTTTGATTTTCGGGGTCTTCATCATGCCAAACATGGTAGGGAGTTTTTTTTCTCCTAGTTATTATTGTGCCTTTTCTTACTTTGGGTATGCATTTCTAATATCCTGTTATCTGAGAGATTGTGCTGTACTTTTTTGCCAGATAACACTAACAGGGTTCATGTTTTTAGTCACATATGCCTTGCTTGGATATGTGAGTTCCTAAATTTTCTATTATCATGTTATAAATTTGCAATTTATGCCAATCGTAAGCATTTCTATTATCATGCTTTTTATTTTACCTATTCATTAAGCTATCATTCACATGGGTAATCTTCGAATTCTTTGCTCCTTAATCTGTAAATTTTAATGAATTTAAATATTGTATAATAAGTTTCAGTTTCAGTTTTGGGAATTGGATGTGGGTTTTGATTGCATGTTTGTTTTATCAAAGGATCTGGTGTTTTTGTTAAAGTTTTTATAATGCGAATTGTAATATGGGTTTTCCATATGATTGTGTAAAAATTTTGAGTTTATTTATAGCGTTTACATTCTAAACAGAAGTTGGTGTTTTATGGGGTTTTTTTTTTTTCATCTGAAGTTAATGATAGTGATTGATTATGAATTATTGCTTAAATTTGAATAAAATATAGAATTTTGATTCAGCCATTTAGCAAAATATAGTGGATTAGCTTTGAGAAGTTTGATTATTGCAATATGTTGCTGTCTCTACTTTGTCATATGAACTGCATATATTTCTGGAGTAAAATGTCCCTGCTGCAAAATTGGGCTTAGGAGTTTGGTGTGTCTCTAGATGGATATATGTATGATATAGTTTTGGTACTCTATCATCATCCTGCAGAGATTGTTGGAATATATTCTTCCTGACTTGCTGCATTGTTCTGCAAGGTAATTTAAACAATTTTCTTTTCTTTTTGTTTTTTTATAGAAAAATTGTAAAACAATTTTGAATGAGGATGGTTGTGGTATGCATGCAGTGATTGAGCTCTATGCTGATAATTGTGATATATACATATATACGAGGTAATATAGATTGCAAAATTTTATGGGTATGCAATATTCATTTTCTTATGTTAGCTTTCTCTATCTGGAATTCATATTTTTCCAGTGAGTTGAAACGTCTATTAGAATAAGGTGTTCCATTTAGTAGAAGGTATTAATGATAAATCACTTGTTTGTCAATCCTTACTTTCCTCAGTTCTTGTATCTGTGGAAACTGGTTTAACATTGGCTGTGCAATAGACTTATAAATCAAAGTTGGTGGGATTTTTGACACTCGATTATCTGTAGCCTCTGTATAGGTGGCAAGAAACTTTTTGGCATTTTCAACAGATGTGGAAGTTGTTACAGCTTTTAGTTTGTCTACGATGAGTTCAGTGTGTTATACTAATCAGAACCTGACATTTGGTGTTAACTATTGCTGGATTATTCTTTCTGTTGTGTTTAAATTATTGATTTTGATGTTATTTTATTTTCTCCCTACTATTTGTCTTTACAGTAATCTTTCAGGTCTAAATCTTAATGGAAAAATTTCACCTGCAATAGGAAATCTCAAGGGCCTTCAGTCTATGTAGAGTTATTCGACACTTCATAGTTAGCTATTTGAATTTTTATTTCCTTAAATTGTTGTCGAGTAGAAGCATTGAGAGAATATGGTAAAATTAAACATTTAAGTTGTAGAAATGTTATACATTTTTTAGTCGTTTCTTTGTAAACATTTATATTTTTTCAATGAAGCATGTAATATGACAAGTGCTTCAATGGAGAATTTTTTAACCCTTTATATCAAATGTCTTAATGTTAAATGAATTTCAAATTGTTGTTTGACTATTTATTCTATTTGAATTGTACAATTTACTGATTATATTCAATGTGCTGTGTGTGTATGGAAGAGATACCATATTAACATTAAATGTGTGAGAAACAAAATAAGTGATAAAAAAATAATTGAAAAAATATACCTGGAAAAATGAAAAAAATGTCTATTGTGACGGTCTAACGTCACGGATGTTATATTGTGACGGTTCATATCGGTTACGAAATCAATGCAATATATCATTGTTTTCACAAGTGACGGTATATAGATCGTCACAATATATTTAATGTGACGGTCTACCATCACAAGACCGTCACAAATATTATATTGTAACGGACCAAATTTCATCACCGAAGCCCTGCCAGCGGTGACTCGCTGGAATGTCAAAACATCCATTAATATTTGTGACCAAGTAATGCCGTCACATAAAAGCAGTTTTCTGATACGAGGAACAATATTTCGCCACGGAAACCCTTTTGTGTTGAGTCTATTGCGACAGGCATGTGACGGATTAGTATCCGTCACATAATGTGGTTTTAGCGACGATTCCGCCACATATACCATACTTTGTGAAGAATTTGATCCCGTCACAAAACTTCCATTTTTTTGCAGTGACATTAGCATGTCTACCAGGATAATTAAGTTGGAAACTATCTCCTAGATAATTTTTGTACATATAGATATAGAGTTTTAGATTCATTAATTGTGAAATTCTTTTTTCTTTTCTTTTTTATAAATTGGAGATGAAAACTTTAGCACTACATCTTGTGACGAATTTGATCCCGTCACAAAACTCCCATTTTTTTTTTAGTGACATTAGCATGTTTACCAGGATAATTAAGTTGGAAACTATCTCCTAGATAATTTTTGTACATATAGATATAGAGTATTAGATTCATTAATTGTGAAATTCTTTTTTCTTTTCCTTTTTATAAATTGGAGATGAAAATTTTAGCACTACGTCTTGAATTTAAGATTCAGTGATTATCATCAATGATCATTGATATTATGACTTATGGTGCATGTCTTCACTAAAAACAAGGTTGTTAACTTTCTCTTCAAATGTTGTTGTTTAATAACAATTTTAATATACTTATTTGGACTGCACTTTTGACCAAAAACTCAGACCAAACTACTCTATACACAGAATTTATACATTAGTAATAGTACATTATTATAAGCAGGATCTTAATTTCAAATCCAAAATAACTAAAAGTAAAAAAATTAAAAAAATAATCAAAATTAGTTATCCGATGTACATTAATTAACTATTATTTATATAAAATTAATATATGTAATGTACGTAGACGAACAAACATTTTTGCACATGTACTGAAGCCGCATTTTCTTACTTGACCAAGATTTTATTTCAATTTCTGCTGCTACATCTAATAAAAAAAATTGTTTATTTAATTTTTTTAGTTTATAAGAGAAAGGCAGGTGATGATCAATTAATATCCATGTTGTTTGCGCCGGCCGCAAAGCAACTATATATATATTCACGCAGCAATATCGGGTTTATAACTTATCCAGACAAACAAAAATTGACCTTCATTTTTGTATATTTATGGATCAAACCCACCATGGCTCTTATCACTTTGCAGATTAATTGGAATTGAATATCATGATTTTCTCTGAGTCTGACCCTTATGATCCAAATTAATTTCTATATCGTTTTGATTTATTAATCAGATTTAATACCAAAGAAAAAAATATTTAGAGGGTCATGTGCAGCCAATTGGACAAATTGCATTTTTTTATTTATGATATTAAAAGTCAAAAATTAATTGCAGCACTCTCTATTAAAAAAAAGTTGAATTCTAGAAGATATTGAAAATTACTAACCATGGATGCTGAAAATTAGACTTCACAATTCTAGCACAATACGAATCATTGAGAGTTTGCGATTGTATATTTCAATACGAAAATTTAATGAGTTGAGTTTGGGTGACCAAATTTTAACAAGACATGACACTACAGGAATACAAAATTAAAATTAACTAGATACTAACCACCACATGTATTTTTAATGGTTCGCAAAAGATTAATGGTCATATTTGGATGAATAAATTTTGACACGAACACAATACGAATACGATATAACACACCATATTATCAAATCTGCTGATAACTAGTGCAAAAAACAAGACAAGCACTACTACAAAAATAAGCTATCGACGACGACCTTATTTTTATACAGACGTCAGTTATAAAAGAAGGCCGACGTTGATACAATAAGACGACGGTTATTAACTTTGGAGGGTAACAAATACAATGGTGCGTCGTAGAAAAAAAACATCAACGACGGTTTTATATATAACCGTCGTCGATAGTCACATAAAAAGACGACAGTTACTTCATAAACCGTCATTGATAAAACTTTAAAGACACGTGGCACCAACGTGGACGCCACGTGTCTGTTGAAGAGTATAGACGATGGTTCCTGGAGGAACCGTCGTCTATGATGCAACTAACGACGACGGTTTCTTATGAATCGTCGTCTTTGATTTAAGTATAGACGACAGTTTCTTTAGAAACCGTCGTCTATACTCTTCCCTTTTTCGACGTCGCCCAGCACCCAACCCAGGGAGAAAGTCAAGTCTCCTGGTTTGTCTTTTTAACCGATGTCGAACCGTCGTCTATACTCTTCCCTTTTTCGACGTTGCCCAGCACCCAACCCAGGGAGAAAGTCGAGTCTCCTGGTTTGTCTTTTTAACCAATGTCGTTTTGTGTACATTTGTCCATGTGGTGCTCTTACATTTAGTGTCTGAAATGCGGGTTTTAACGTTGCAAAAGAAGCCGTTGCAAAAATAAACATTGCAAAAAATATAGACGTTGTAATTTTTTTTGCTTATACATTTTCAATTTCGTTCTCAATCAAATTCACTTGTTAATAAGAAATTCATTTCTCCCACAATTTTCATTCAATTTTTAGTAGTGATCAAAAATATTCAAATAGCATTTATTCAGGATTTAAGTCATCAATTTGTTCAAGATTGAAGTTAATTGTTGTAAAACAACTCACTATCGAGGTAAGTAATTTTATGCAATTAACCACATTAAATATTTATGTTATTGCATTATCATTTAAATTAAATTAGTTATATAATTTTATTTTCATGAATTAATTATTTTATAATTATTAGGTTATGAACATTTAAATTCTACAATGATATATATGTTTTCCATTTATTAAATTTGTTAGTTTGTTTAAATATTTGATATGTTATATTCTCATATAGTATTGTAATTTATTATATATTTTATGTTGTTGTAGTTAATTTTAGAATATAGTAAAATATTAATATTAATTAGTTGTGTAATTATCGTTGTCTCTATTATTGATTTGTTAATTAATATATTTCTTGTTTATTTAGGGTTTGTTCTCTATTTATTTTCTATTATTGATTTGTTAATTATTAAATGTTGGTTAAATTGTTAGTAATATATTATTTATTGCTATATTTTAAATCATTCTTGTTTAAATTAGTTGTTATTCAAATAGATAAATGGACAAATCATGGATAACGATGGAGAGGAGAACTGATGCATTTCAAAAGGGTTTTGAAATGTTTTTAGAATTTACTAAGAAAAGTGCAAATAGAGATGGTAAAATTCGATGTCCCTGTATGGAATGTGAGAATTTATTTTTTAGCACTATTGAAGAAGTGAGAGGGCATGTATACTTTAAGGGGTTTGATACGAATTATCGTAAGTGTATTTTACATGGAGAAGAGTTGGAAGGATATAGTGGAGATTGTTCTAGAGTTAGTGGAATTAGCAAAAGCAATAACACTGAAAGTCATTTTACCCACATACATACAGATGATGAAGATGTGGTGGGTAATAATATTGACATGGTGAATGATAATTGTGACAAGTTCGTGGATAATCCATGTGAATTTAAAAGGTTGTTGGAGGATGCCAAAACTCCTTTGTATCCAGGTTGTACGAACTTTACCAAACTATCTAGTTTGGTAAAGTTGTACAACCTGAAATCAAAATATGGTCTTTCCGACACAAGTTTTTCTGAATTATTAAAGTTGTTACGAAAAATGCTACCGAGTGATAACGTTTTGCCATATTCTATGTACAACGTGAAAAAGACTCTAACAGCATTGGGCATGGATTATGAGAAGATACATTGTTGTCGCAACAACTGCATTCTTTATCGAAAAGAATATGAAGTGCAAGAAAGTTGTCCTAAATGCGGAGCATCGAGGTGGAAGGAAACTGACAATGGAACTAAACGTGTAAATGTCCATCATAAAGTCATGAGGTATTTTCCACCCATTCCACGGTTCAAGAGGATGTTTCAAAGCATTGACACAGCTAAAAATCTGATGTGGCATGCAAATGAACGAAAGGTCGCAGTTGGAAAGTTAAGTCATCTCGTCGATTCACCGTCTTGGAAGCTAGTTGATCGCATGTAGCCTAATTTTTGTAATGAAAGTCAAAAATTAATGCGTGGGATTGCAGCTGATGGCATTAACCCGCATAAGCATATGAGTTCTCAATACAGTTGTTGACCTGTGCTTACAGTTACATATAATCTTCCACATTGGTTGTGTATGAAGCGAAAGTTTATAATGTTGGCAGTGTTGATATCTGGACCGAAACAGCCTGACAACGATATAGATGTTTATCTGCAGCCATTGATTGATGATTTTAAGCTGTTGTGGGATGAGGGGGTGTGAACTTGGGATGCTTGTAAGCGAGAATTTTTCACTTTGCGAGCAATATTATTGTGGACTATAAATGACTTCCCTGCATATAGTAATTTGTCTGGTCATACCACTAAAGGATATTTTGCTTGTCCTATTTACAGCAAGAACACGTGTGCTTAGAGTTTGAAAAATGGTAGAAAAATGAGTTATTGCGGACATAGGAGGTTTCTTCCGATTGATCATCATTTTCAAAAGCAAAAGAAGTCTTTCAATGGATTTTAGGAGTTTCGTCCAACTCTTTTATCTGTGACGGGGGAAGATATACTTTGAAAACTTGACTCTAAGTCATTTAATAGTGGTAATAAGAGAAAAAAGTCTACTACTGATCGAGATTGCTGGAAGAAGAAGTCTATATTTTTTGAGCTTGACTATTGGAAGTCATTATATGTGAGGCATAACTTAGATGTTATGCATATTGAAAAAAAATGTATATGAGAGCATTGTTGGCACATTGCTTAACATTCCTGAAAAAACTAAAGATGGACTTAATTCTTGGCTTGATTTGGTCGAAATGGGCATAAGAAGTGGTTTGGCTCCTGTTGTTGAAGAGAGAAGGACATATCTACCACTTGCATGTTACACATTATCCAAGGAAAAGAAGAAAACTTTTTGCAAGTGTTTGGCAAATTTAAAGGTTCCTGATGGCTACTCTTTAAATTTTCAGAATATTGTGTCGATGAATGATTGGAAGTTGAAAGGCATGAAATCTCATGATTTACATACCTTGATGCAACAACTGATGCCTGTTGCACTACGATCAGTCCTCCCAACAAATGTCCGACATGTAATAATGAGATTTTGTTTTTTCTTTAACGCTATATGCGAAAAACAGATTGATGTTTCAAATTTGGACATTATTTAGACAGATCTTGTTAAGACATTGTGTTTACTTGAAAAATATTTTCCTCCGTCTTTCTTTGATATAATGGTTCATCTAACTGTTCATTTGGTTCGAGAAGTGCGATTGTGTGGGTCATTTTTCTTTCGGTGGATGTATCCTTTTGAGAGATACATGAAAGTGTTGAAGGGGTATATTCACAATCATTACAGCCCAGAAGGCTGCATTGCAGAGAACTACATCACTGAGGAAGCAATCGAATTTTGTAGTGAGTATCAAAAAGGCGTGCATGCAATCGAGAACCCACCTGGCTGCCATGAAGTACAATGTGTGAAAGATAATACTGGTGATACTTTGAAGGGTGGTAATTTATTGGGTATTACTCGTGACCTATGGGAGCAAGTACATTTGTACATACTTTCAAATACACCCGAAGTACAACCTTACTTTGAGTAAGTTTAATGCTCTATATTTTTTGTTTAATATTATATTGAATACTCGTTTACTATAGTCATTAACTTTTGTTGTCTTTAGGAAACATATGGAGAGTTTGAAGTGTGATATTCGTAACAAAACAAGAAAAGCAAAATAGTTTCAAAACGAGCAAAATCGCACTTTCATTTATTGGTTTCGAGATGAAGTAAATTTAACATTAATTGTTACTTTTATTGCAAATTAATTTTATTGGTTCCGAGATGAAGTAACTACATTACTTTTATTGCATTTACTAATAGTGCGTGTGGTGTTTTTGCAGATTCGGGAAGAATATAGTGCACTAGATAATAGTGTGTCACATACATTGAGATGGATAGCACTGGGACTATGTTTTGAAGTAATGAGCTATTCGAGCTACGACATTAACGGTATCCGATACCATACAGTTGAAAGAGACAACAAGCATGTTACACAGAATAGCGGCGTAAACTTGGTGGCTAGATCGATGCAGTATTCAAGTGCAAAACACGACAATCCAAAATTCACTGATATGTCGTTTTATGGTATAGTGGTTGGAATATGGAATGTGGATTACATTAAATTTTGAATTTCAGTATTCAAATGTAATTGGGCTGACATCAATCATGGTGTTAAGAAAGATGATTGTGGATTTACATGTGTCAACTTCAACAAACTTGGTCACAAATTTGATCCATTTATTTTGGCTTCTCAAGCAACACAAGTATTTTATGTGGAGGATCCCTGTGATTCACAATGGTCGGTGGTATTAAGCACTCCTCATTACACACAGACCAAATCTTCTGAAGGGGATACATTTGGAGACATTGATTTGATGCACACTCCATTTGCTATGCAAATACCGAATGAAGAGATCGCTCTTGATGCTGAGGACTGCGAGGAAGTCTGTGTTCGTAACAATTGTAATGGAATATGGATTAAAAATAAAGAATAATGTTGATTGTGTTTAATTAATTTTTTCCCTTTTATTAAATTATATCAAGTATGTCCAATTTTTTAATTTAAACTGTTTTCAATATACAAATTAAATTATATTAAATTCTGGATATATTGTAATTATATTTATAAATATTTAAAAATATTTCAATTATATTAAAATAGTTTAATTTAAAATTTATAAAAAATTTAGGTGTTTATTAGTAAGTTTAAAAATATTTTAATTATATTAAAATAGTTTAATTTAAAATTTATAAAAAATTTAAGTGTTAATTAGTAAGTTTATAAATATTTTAATTATATTAAAAATATTTAATTTAAATTTTATAAAAAAATTTAGGTGTTAATTATTACATTTATNGTTTTCTTCCTTACACAGCATTCTCTTCCATTTTTTTCCATTTCTCTAGAAACCCTACACCCGAACTGTCGCCGCTGCAAGCTTCTCTTCACCGTTTACTTCATTTCAATGGAAATCTACTGCATTTTCAACTCGAAAACTTAAGGTAAGTAGTCGTGAACATATTTTCTGCTCTGCATCTTCAACCCGAATTTTTTTTTACCAATTTTGTGCTTCAAATGTGCAAGTGAATATATTGGTGAAAATGTTGAAATATGTTGAAATTATAATGTATGAATATATTGTGAAAATGTGTTGAAATTTTGAAATTATATTGTTGTGCCCATGAAATATTTTTTTTTGGGTGAAAATTAATGTTGAAATTATAATGTTTGGATATAATGTTGAAATTATAATGTTTTCTTCCTTAAACTATTTGGATATATTGTATGAATAAAGCCGAGCATGAATATATATATATATATATATATATTAGATATATTGTATGAATATATTGTATGAATATGTTGGAACCATGAATATGAATAGATGATGGTTTCTTTAGAAATTTGGAAGTATATGATTTCACGACGGGCATAAAAAATTAAAAATGACGGTTTTGTAAATATATGTTATATTTGATTTTACGATGGTTTTAAAGACGACGGTTTTGTATATATGTTACGATTTTATATTATATAATTTTTATTTGTTGGTTTGTTAATATGTTATTAGTAATTGTTATTTATAATGTTGTTAATAATTGTTTGATAATTTACTAATATTTTTTTGTAGATATGGATCTAAATCAAGATCCAACTAATCCTAATGATCAAGACTCTTCCTCAAGTAGGAAGCAAAAGAAGGGTAGAGGACCGTCAAAGTTAGGAAAAATTCGTAGACAAGTTGCTAGTGGCTAACTTGGAGAGGTAATTTACAACGAGCATGGGGTCAGAGTGAATAAAGCCGGCCAAAGTCTAGCTAATTATGAAGGTAGTTACACCCGATCTCAAATACTGATCACCTACAAGAGTTATGTAATTAATATTCATTTTTAATCTTTCAGGAACTTCATAAGCAACACTCAGAATTAAGAAAAAGAAATTGGTACAATCATCGTCTATCCTGTATTAGATTTGCACGGGCATAGTACAATGAGGTGAGTGAAAAATTTAATTAAATTGTTTTAATTTAATTTAAAAAATTTAATATTTTTAAATAATTTAATTAAACTGTTTTAATTTAATTTAAAAAATTTAGTAATTTTAAATATTTTGAAATTATACTGTTTTAATTTAATTTAAAAAATTAAATTAAATTTTGAAAATTTAGTAATTTTTAATTAATTTAATTAAACTGTTTTAATTTAATTTAGCATTTATATTTTGTAAACATGTAGAAGCTGAGATTGGGCACAGATGAATCGCTTTCTCGAAATGCTTTATGGAAGTTGGGCTACGAGAATAAGGAGGGAAAGTTTCTTACACTAGAAGCTGCTGCAGTTGTAGAACAGATGATATTAAATTTATTTTTTGATTTGCATATTTTATTTATATGAAGTAACTATGCAATTTTAGCACTGATATTTTAATATTTTATAAATATGACAGGATGATTTACGGGAGAGAGTAGCTGCTGGGGAGGTCAACATTGACTTGGACTTACCCAAGTGTTGGGTACTCCTGAGCATCAGGGCCGAGTAAGAGCAAATGGTAAATTGGTGACCCCTACTGAGTATTGGCACATTCCTCGACATAGAACCCAACCAATAAAAGAGAGGGACAGTGCAAAGGATGAGCGCATCAAACAACTATCTGAGGTCATTCGCGACCTCCAAGAGAGTAATACGTTGTTGTCTGCACAGCTGGCCCGGACACATGATGACTTTGTGGCCAACCCAGGACATATAGATTTCATGACTGATCAGTATATGAACAATACCTGGATCGCCACTAATATTCCTGAGGAGGCGCACAATCTCAGTACTCTGCCAGCACCAGTACATCTTAGTACTCCTCCAGCTCCAGTACATCCTATGGCACCTGAGGAGGTAAACTTTTGTAAGATTGTTGTTTAATAAACATTTAATATATCGATTGTTATTTAATTAAAAATTTAATCAATTTATTTTGCAGGGTCTACAGTGCAATCTTGCTATATGCACTAGAGATAATATAGTGGCTGCTGGATTGATGTACTCTATGATCGATCAAGACTCTATTTGCCATGGGATACGATTAGAAGAGCTTAATGTGCGGGTCAATATTCAGGAGGCATTGGTCCCTGATGCAGCCCTATCTTTACTATTTTTTGACATTACATTGGTTGGAGAAGCTATGGAGTCATTTTGTCAATGACCTAGATTTTTAGTCATTTTACCTGAAGAATTGGTAAATATTTATGTTTTATTTATTCCTAATAATTAATTTATATATTAATAATTGTTATTTTTAATGTTGTTTTGAAATTTATATATTTGACCAAGTGGAGATATCAGTACGAGCATCAAAAGGCAATGTAGTAGCTCATTCAGACTCGGATAGTACTCCCCATTCGCGGGCATCTCCACTAACCAATGAAAGTCAGCATCAATTAATCACCTCTGACCTGCCACCGAAGCTGAGATTAATGAAGATGGTAGCTGCCACTGTCTTCAACCAACAAGGAATCATGCAGCTTCAATTCAACCTAGGGAGGGATATGATAGGCAATTCTCATCCTAGAGTGCTGACACATGAGGACATCAATCAATTTTGTCAGATGCAGGATTTGGGTGTTGATTGCGTCTTATACTATATGAAGTAATGCATATTAATATTTGAAATTAAATTAATTTATTTTCGATTTAAAATTTTCTTAAATTGTATTTAACATGATATTTTTTTGCATGAAGCTGTATTGACAAATGATTCGCACTGGAAAGATTTTGTTATATGCTTTTATTGATCCACATGTGGTGCAGAATGTTGGACCTGAAATGTTGGGATCCCAGGTTGAGCAATTGGTCAGACAGTGGAAAGATCAGACTGACTTCAATAGGATATGGTTAATTCCATATCATTGTCCGTATAATTTAATTATATGCGAAATTATTACTTTCTTAAATATATATAATATATTATATATTTTTAATATTGACGTTTATTTCAGTGCTCATTGAACGCTTGGTGTCGTGGACCTGTACCTGAGATATATTTGGTTTTTTGATTCTGCCAACACCAAAGCTAATATTGATTTCAAGTGATTAATAAGCAAGTAAGTTAATTTAAAAAATTAGTAAGTTAATTTTAGTGATTAAATTTATTTTTAATAATTTTATTTATTTATAAAATGATATATATATATATAGAGCTTGGACATTATGGAATGAGTCGAAGAGGCAAAGGTCGAAGAATAAATTAATTAGTTGGCGAGGCGGAAATGTAAAATGTATGAATTATTTATTTCATTAATGTTAAAGTATTAGAAATTATGTATATTAATATTTTTAATTATTTTTTTGTAGGCACCATTGCAACCGAAAAGTCATGAGTGTGCATATTATGTATACATGATGATGTGGGATATAATAAATGTCGATTTATCAGTACCACAGTCTCAGTTACATAATACTGTAAGTATAATTTTAACGTAACTGTAAATTTATATATAATATTATGTTTACTAATGCATTAATATTATTTGTTTGATTTTTATGTACAGTTTAAAAATTGTGTTTGGATGCAAGATTTCATGGATGAATTTAGAGAGGATTGGGCTGAATATTTTACTGAAAAAGTTTTGAACCCTTCAAATTTGTTATTATCGTTTGATTAGTTCAGTTTAATTATTAATTATGTATAAAAATTTTGTAATTGTTAATGTTATTGTGTAATTAGTATTGTATAATTTGTAATTTTATTTTAATTAGAAATGTTTATACTATTGTATAATTTAATATAATCAATATATCTGTTTTTTATATTAATTATTATTTTATTAATTGAAAATATATTATTTATTAAAATATTTATATTAAATAAATAAATTTAAATATATAAAAGCCGAAATATATATATATATATATTTATGTATATAGACGACAGACTGCAAAATTGACACGCGGCCAAGCTGAAGTATAGACGACGGTCCATACAAGGAACCGTCGCCTATAATGCAATATATAGACGACGGTTCCTTGTATGGACCGTCGTCGATAATGAACATAGACGACGGTTCATAGTAAAAATCGTCATCTATGTATTTGCCGTGTGGCGGCCACGTGGCTTCGGCGTTGTTTTAAACGACGGTATGGTCCGTCATAGTAATGTTTTAGACGTTGGTTTTGAACCATTGTCGATGTTTTATGAGTATCGACGACGCCTCATTAGATGACGGCTTTGTATCCGTCGTGTAAACACTTAAGATATCGGTTTTTCACCATCGTTTTTGACCCTATTTTCTAGTAGTGAAGTCTAAAAATTAGCCACTGTGCAAGGACAAAGTCATTTGCTCGCACTAGACATGAAAATGTGCATATCGTTGTTTTTTTTTTTTTTAATTTTTTCGTGTTTCTTTTATAGTTTATAAATACATTGGTACAATGGCAGATGTTAACTATATATATGATTTTCTCCTAAAAGGAAATTTTGAAAAATGGAGAGGAACTTGGCCTTATTGAGATATTTAAGCTTACGCGCAATAATGAAAAGAAGAAAGAATGGATCAATCAGAATGAAAAGGAGACATATGTACATCTTTTGTGCAGACCAATAATACTTCAAAATATCTTATAATGCCATTATGTTATGTCAAAAATTTATTGTTCTCTTTGTGCAGGAGGGTTTGATAGAGCTTAAAAACCCAGCAGCCTGTAGATGAATTTGGTGTTCAACTGACAGAGGAGCAAGTTTATGAATTTGTTCTTGGCCCTTCTCAATCTAGATTTTTTTAGGATCAAGGTGTAAAATAGCAAAGGTGCATTTTTGAGGGAGAAATTCTTCGTGAACAACTTGATGCTACGGATCAAAACCTAACCGATTCAATTAGATGAGCTGAAGAGACAGAACATCAAAATGAATTGCTCCTTCAAGAGTTTGTTAAATACAAGAATAGAACTAATGCATTGGAGACGATGTTTAATGAGTTGATCAGGAAAAAAAAAAAAAAAAGATTTCATCCATCTAATCCACCTGCACATGAATTAACTATTGGACATATTTCACATGTGAGTTTTAACTTTATATATATATATATATATATATATACACACACACGGTGCACTAAAATTATATATGGTTAATTGCAATTTGGTACTTTAAAATTTTAAAATATTGTGTGATTTGGGCTTTAAATTTCATTTTTGGTCAATTTACACCCTAATTTTTTTCAAGTTTATGTGAATTGGTCCAATTTCACAGTTTTATTATACAGATTGTTAACGGAGTGTATGTGACAAAGACGTGATAATAGGTTAATTGCAATTTAGTACATTGAACTTTCATGATTATGCGATTTGAGTTCTATATAATTTTAAATTGGTATAAATTAGTTCAATTTCACGGGGAAAATTGTTAAAGGGGTTAGAATAAACAGGCAAGCACGCTTCCATGCGCCATGAAAATAAAAGGTCAAATTATCCATCGCCAGCACCATTTTTGGTGAGTGGGTAATCACCGTTCATTCAAAATTAATTGAGAATCATCAAGCAACAAAACTATATCAGTCTTACTACTCGAATAAGTCGGAAAACTTCGCTCACTACACTACACTAGCCGCCAACATGGTAATTAACATAGGCATAAACAACCAACATCAGGGGATTCAACACTATAACTAAATGAAAGCTCTCTTACCGCTCTATGTTTGAGATCCATAGAAATATGAATATGAATAACCAGTGAACACAAATTAGAAAATTAATGAAACTGGTGAAGAAATAATGCTCACTAATACTTTTGACTTTAGTTACCAATGTGAGACTTTAATCTTTAGTGGTACTTGGATTAATCGCATCAAATTTTGAGTTATATAATCCACCACCTTTATTGGACAGCATCCACGCTGGATTCACATACAAGTTTGTGGTCGTCTACTCCAAAAGATGTCCACCCACTTAAACTTGAGGGTAATGGTCCACTAGCCTATTGAGCTTCTTTCAAAAATGCTTACCAAATTGCTTTTGGAATCCTAAGCCTGCATTTATATACCATACTATAGCATAGTTTATGGCCAATGTGGATTTTAACTGTCGATGGTACTTTGGATTAATCTCCTTAAACCTGGGGTTCTATAATTTGTGTCAAATCCAAAATCTTGTCACTAAAGTTCTTAAAAATTAGTAACTACTTTTAAGTAAGACGCTGTATCTCATTAGTGTAGGACAATAGTCACCACTTTTTGATCATCCAAATTTGATAACTAAAATGATTTCGTGAGGAAATTTAAGAGACTTAGTCACCAATTTGTGCTCTACTAAATCCAAAATTTCTTGTTGTTTAATAATTATAATTAGGTTTTGTTAGCTTATTTAGAAGCCACACTCCACTAATTTTGATTTTATGATCGCTTTTAAGATGATTGAATTTTTTTTATAAAACTGTCCAAATATTTTCACAAGTGGTTTTTTAAGCTACAAAACCCATAACTAAAAATCATATCAAACAATATTTTAACCCCTCAAATTAACCACCGCTACAACTACTTTTTCTTTTTAAAATAAAATAAAATTTAACAGGGGTTTTCAAAATTCTCCAATAAAGACGAAAATTAAGAAAAACAATTAATTTGGACTGTAATGCAGGAATAAGGAACAAGTCCTTTGGAAAGAGATTCTAGAGAGAGAAGAGGGGTTTGAGTCAGTCACTTGGTTATTTGTTTCGAAGACTTTAATTTGGTTGGGCTAATGCTGGCTCTAAATGGAAGACTTTTTTTTTTGGTAGTATCTAAATGGAAGACTTGGAAGATAATATGGCAGCTATATATTATTGACTGTTGATATTGTTAGGACACTTCCAAATATAGTTATAGAAAGGGTCTAACTAACCATTAACACTTTATTATTCACCAAAAAAATAAAATTAAAAATTCAAACTTTATTTCCATGTTGTTTCTTGCCTTTTCACTATTCCCTTTAAATTAGAGACAAATATTGAAATTTTTGAGGGAGAAAAAGAAGAAAGAAATACCCTTCAATCTCAACTGTAATGTCTCATTTGGACACCTATGGAGAAAGACCGTGAGATAACGATATCTCTAAGCGATATTATTAGAACTGTCCAACTCAACTGTAAATTTCTTTAACATTCAAGTCAGAATAACAAAAAAATAAAAAAAATTTCAGATTTTAAATAAAAATTAGAATACAAATAATACATACCTGCATACGTATATTATATATAAATATTATAGTCAATTTAGTCAAGGTTTGTGTTCAGTAATTTGTAAATCAAATAGCACACATGATGTGCAAAACAGCATGGATGATTATGTAATTGAATTATTTTAAAAGAGTGCTATGAAATATTTTGGATACTTGGGTACGTAAGCATAAGATGATAGTTGCTTCTCAAGGTAGCTTAATTTTCCTTTTGCATATGTATGCTTTTAGACTATTGGGTTATTCAAAATAATAATAATAATTAATAAGTAAAATTATATAATGTACATGTAATTATCGACTAAAGAAAATCAGATCAAGCAGATTTTCCCTGGCTAGTAAATTCTGGTTAATCACTAACTTTATATATGTAAGCCTCTCGATCATTCGTTCAAGTCAAAGAAGAAAATCAAGATACGCCAATATAAATAGAAAACAGAGAATACTATATTAATATTATATTTGAATGGACCAACTGAATATCATCTAGAGGTGTAAAACGGATCGGGTAGCACAGGCACAGCATGAGCATGGTACAAGTATGACACGATAAAAATCGTACCTCGTTAAGTACGAAGCACGTCATATCCGTGCTTTGAAGACTCATAGATCAAGCACGGCACAAGCCTATAATACGACTAACACGAACTATTAATAAATACATAAATAATATTAATTTATTTTATATTTTTATTATTTTGTGATTTTTAGTAAATTAATCAATATAATATTTTATTTTATTAATATTTATTTAAAATTTAAACTTTTTAACTTCCATTTTCATATTTTTATATATGTGTTTTTTTTTTTAAATTTTTATTTCTCTTTTCTATAAATATTAATTATCAAATAAATGATAAAATAAATTAGTTGTATTATATTTAAGTTATTTATTATATATATACTTATATAATGTATTAATTTTAATAGATAAAAAATAATATGTTTATCTCATAAAAATAGATCGGCACGAACACGAACGTGCTGACACGAACATGACACGATAAATAAATAGATTGGCACGAATACGGCATGGTAAATAAATGAATTAGCACGAACATGGCACGAACATTAATAGACTAACGTTTAATTGCTGGTACAGCCCATTTGACACATTTAATATCATCCAAGAAAATAAAAAAAAATAAAAAATATCATTCAAAAAAATAATAATAATAAACTTTAATTACGAAAACCCATCTTACAATTAACCAAAAAAACATATATAGAAATTTCTTGTAAACTACCTAATAAGTTAATAACCCATTCCTAGGTATCTACCTATTTTTTTTACCGGGACTTTTTTCCTCAAAGTTTTGCTATATATGAATCTTTATTTAACTGCCAATATATGTTCTTGTAAGAACAATCCAGTGGTGCAATGTCATTGTTTCAAGCAAATGGAGTGAATTATGAATTCAAGAGGAAAGGATTAGAGTTTACTTTTATAGAAGCTAAGGCAAGAAATTAATCGCTTTCAATGTTTCTTACTTTACTTAATATTGTACGAGTGGTCGGCGCAAACTAACTAAAGTCAAAGATTTTGCCTAAGGATGAGTCTTTCACGGTAGCATTCCCTTTAACAAAGTATAGTAGGCTAAGGACTTTTTTTTGTTTTTTTGTTTTTGGTTTTTTGAGTCTAGCATTTTTGTGCAGTTCCCTTCCGAGCGTACAAAATGCTTTTATGATATTCATTTAAGAAACCTGTAGACTCATCTGCGTGTGAAAGAGTGCATCATTCTATATGCCAGTCCTACTGATTTTTTTTTTCTTCCCATATTGAGAGTATCAACTCCGAAAAGTATAAATTATTTTTAATATTGTTTTATCAGGTAATAATTTTGAGTTCAAATTATATACAAATAAAAAATAAAAATAAAAGCCAAGATATCAGAAATTATGACATATTCTATCAATCAGACACGTCGACAACAAGTTGGGTTAGTCAACGCTTATCGGTCTATGAAAACCGAGCAAATTTAACATTCCTCAATTGGAAACTTTGAGCTCGACACTATAAATACTATGCCCCCCCAAAAACAAAAAGCTCATACCAAGCTATCTTTCAAAAACAAAAACAGAGTTTGGAGAGCTTGGTTTTTAAGCATAGAAAGACTTCTCTTCTCTATCTCTGAGCTAGCTTCACACACTTCCAGCCTCAATGATTCTATCAGAGACTCAAAATAATAACACCGTCCAACCAAGAAGAGCAATGTCAAGCTTCTTCTTTCCATCTTCCAAAACCCTCTCTTCTTCATATTCCATTCCAGCCTCTCCTTCTCCTTCTTCTACTCCTATCCACCACAAGTTTTCTCTATCAATGATGGAAGAGAACATTAAAAATGCTGAGTCAATCATAACCAAGTGGGATCCAAACTCCTCCTCTTACACCAAAATCACCTTCCTCTTCCAACATGACAGAAATGAAGCCAAAAAGTTCATCAAATCCATCAAGGACTTGCGCCGAGCTATGCACTTCCTTGTCAGTCAATACTCTACTTCTAGCAAGCTTGTACTTGCTCAGGAACTAATGCAAACTTCCATGAAAAGGCTTGAGAAAGAGTTCTATCAGATATTGTCTGCAAACCGAAACAAACTCGACCCTGAATCAGTTTCGAGTCAAACCTCTGGTGGGTCAACCAGTTTCGAAGATGAGGATGAGCTTGGGCCTAAAGATGAGTTGGAGATTGTTGGTGAGTCTGAGTCAATCACAGAGATGGAAAGAGTCTCAGCACTTGCCATGTCAGATTTGAAGTCAATAGCTGATTGCATGATCAGTTCTGGCTATGGCAGAGAGTGTGTGAAGATTTACAAAACTATCAGAAAATCAATGATAGATGAGGGATTGTATCGCCTTGGAATCAAACAGTTAAGGCCTTCTCAAATCCAAAAAATGGGTTGGGAAGCACTTGTGGGGATAATCAAGAACTGGTTACATGCTATAAAGTTTTCTGTGGAATCACTCTTCAATGGAGAAAGAATTCTCTGTGATCATGTGTTTTCAGCATCTGATACAATCAGGGAATCATGTTTCTATGAGATAACCAAAGAAGGAGCAATGAATCTGTTCAGATTTCCTGAACTGATTGCAAAGGGCAAGAAAACACCGGAAAGAATTTTCCAGCTAATGGAACTCTGTGAAGCAGTCTCTGACCTTTTGCCAGAGATTGAATTAGTTTTCAGCTCTGAAGCAACCTCTGCTATTAGATTACAAGCTCTTTCATCATTTCTTAAGCTCAAAGATTCTATCCACTCCACTCTATCTGAGTTTGAAACAACAATTCAGAAGGACTCATCTAAAACACTAGTCATCGGAGGTGGGATTCACCCAATGACCCGATCAGCGATGAATTATATATCATCCCTGACAGAGTATACTTCTATTCTCTCTGTCATCCTTGCTGACTATCCACCGCCACAGAATTTACCATTGCAAGAATCTTACTTTGAGATTCCACTATCTGATGACGGTATACAAGCAGTGTCAACCCACCTATCTTGGCTGATTTTAGTCCTTTTGTGCAAGCTTGACATCAAAGCTGAGCTTTACAAAGATGTGTCTTTGACATATCTTTTCCTCACAAACAATCTTTTATTCATTGTGGAGAAGGTAAAGACCACCAACCTTAAATTCCTCATTGGTGATGATTGGATATCTAAGCACAAGAAGAAGGTCCAGCAATATGCTTCAAATTATGAATCAATGGCCTGGAACAAGGTATTTTTGTCTTTACCGGAGAAAACATCATCGACACTATCAGCTGATATGGCAAAGGACTGTTTTAGACTGTTCAATGCCGCTTTTGAAGAAGCATATAGGAAACAAACCTCCTGGGTTGTACTGGATGGGAAATTGAGAGATGACTTGAAGGTGTCAATTGCAAAGAAACTAGTACCAAAGTATCAAGAATTCTATGAAACAAACATAGCCATGCTGAATGGGGAGAAGAATTTGGAGGTGTTAGTAAGGTTTTCCCCGGATGATTTGGGGAATTATTTGTCAGATTTGTTCCATGGGGCTTCTGATTCAGGTAGTTCTAGGTCTTTTGTTTCACAATTGTCACATTTGTTCCCTGAGGCTTCTGGTTCAAGTAGTTCTAGGTCTTCTGTTTCACAATTGTCTGCACGGGGATGCCTGCCTCGCTAAAATGATGTAATGCTACTTACATAACATGAACTGTATCATTTTGATAGTCACTGAAAATAGAAGCACAACAATATGTACTGGTAACTTCATAAAACATTCTACAGAATTTTCACAAGGAAAGAAACTAGGGAATCGTGTAGTTCAGTGCAGAAATATCAACTATGAATGACATCATTAGCAAGAGGTTTCACTTTTGCTTGTTTACCTTCTAAACACCAATCTTCATATCTCCCAAAAAAAAAATTTATATATATATATATAAAGCAATCTTACTAAACTACTTGATCCAGCCATGAAATTCAGCTAAAGGAATTAAGCCAAAATGGTAACTACAGACAAATTATATTGCGCAACTATGTAAGTTGACTTGATTGTGTAAAGAAATAAGAATACACGCATCATGTCTTTATTTATATCAATAGAATTACAAGGGAATAAATTTAACTTGAGATAATTAGGTTGAAAAAAGTTCAAATATATTTAAGCACCTATATATGTGTATGTAATATGAAAATTTCATATCCTGAATTGATGATTGGTTCAGTTGGGAAACTTTATGCACATATACATACTTAGTCAGGGTATGTAACTTGAAGAAAACAAACTTGTGAACGTTATAGGTTAACCAGGTGTTAATAACCAGTCCCAGAGTCCCAGTTTTACCAAGTTCAATAAGGTCTTAAGTTGATTGACTGAGCATCTGAGAAATATCTGGCAAGGCCAACAAAATCTTCATACTTCTTTCAGAATAAATAAACGCGCTCCCCTTTTAGAAGATAGATATACCATATCAAATGTTATGGAATTACCATAATATCGGCTGGCCTCTGCACGGATTGCCAACCTGCACAAATTTGGAGGATACTTTGAAGACAATCTGTGGCTGGTTCCATTGTCCATGACGGATAATATTCACTAGGATGAAACATGCATTCTCCTTTCAAAGTGATAGCTTCAGCTCCATCCAGAAACAAATCCCCCTCAGATCTTATTAAACCTGACTTCACCTCTGCCCTGTCTGCTGCCTAATGAGCCATAGCAATAATTTACAACACATCGTGTTAAATTCTCATCAGATTTGAATGAATAATACTTACTAAATAGAAGAGAATATTAAATTCATGTTGAATTCACCCACAAGCAGCACTATGTAATTACCGTCTGGTAGATATGAAATATATTACCGTGTTAGAGGTTGATTCGGAAATATTACTTTCTCTTTGTTGACAATGTAGGGAAATTCATATGCAATATATCAATAAACAACACATTTACAAGATTTAATATGTATTCTATGTTTGAACTCCAAAGATGTTTAAACTTCTGAACATTATGCCCCAATGTTCACCAGTCAAAACTGTGAAATTTCATCCCTAATCTTTTTCATCATAAACTGTAGGAGAAACATAACTTAACACATGGAACTATGGAATCAAACTGAATATGAATGGCTGGTAGTAGAATTGGATGTATAATGTTGTAAAATATACTAAATTTAAAATTGCCTGCAAGTGATATTATGATATCTATATGCAACTCTGACATGCAAACCCCAAAGAAAATGACCTGTGAAAATATTTTGGAGTCTATCTATGTTTTGCTACCCTAAAATGATACCTTTACTCGTAAGTGGCAGCAGATCCACATGTTGGATGGAAACTAAGCATAAAGAAGTGAGGTAAAATTTTGAATTCAACCTCTGGTATTGTAACATTCGTCTGATAAGGGAAAGTACCTTTTGGGGAAAGAAAATCAATTAGGGTGCTTAACAGGCTTTTATTGAGTGAGCTGTCTTTTTTATTCTATCTTAGATGTGAATGATATTTAAATGAACCACAGTTTAAACTCGACCAACATGAAATGAAAAGCCTCAGAGATTGAATAAGAAAGAATATTTAAGATGAACTATAATGTAAGTCGTGAATGAGTTGAATGGAAAAAAATATATAGGAACTAACTTATGATATCAAAAGATTAAAGCAAACAACTAAGGTACTGATTGTTTATATTGGCCTATAATTTGATAGAAGAATAAGATTTGACATAGCACAACGACAATGTAGGAAAATAACTCAGAAAAATTCTCTCATCTCTACATTAGGCCCAGGAAAAGATACCACGANAAAAAAAAAAAAAAAAAACCAGATTGACTGAACTAATTGAAAATTTAAGAAATGCAACACATTACAAAATATGGAATGTCATTTGGGCTGCAACCTGTCTAACAATACAACACCAGCTGTGCATATATGGAATTCTATTCATCTTTACATAAAATTTAAATGTGAAGATATTTTTGGTTTGTTTGTCATGAAGGGAGTAGATTGTCAAGAAAAACTTCATATATGCAGCAAACAGCATGACGGTAACTTACCTTCTCTGCGTAGTACTCAAAAGTCTTTTTCTTCTGTCCTGCTTCATATATGTTGCATTGCGAGTATATCTAATGAGAAAAAATTAGAAAAAAATAGCTAGATTTAGATTCTATAACCAAGCTTAAGTCTAAGGACATGAAGATACTTGGTTACTAATTAGATGTTAAATGAACAAGAAGCTTTACTACCTGGGATTCTACACTGGCACAAACAGCATATATAGCCCAGTTTCTGGTGTAATTGTTGTACAGATGAACTTTCCCAAATCTAACACGTGGGTGTCTTTGCCTTGTCCCATCAAAAACGCAATGGTGAATTGTCACACGAATGCATCTGTCGCCAGTGTGAGAGGGGTCGGCTCCAATAAGCATTGTCTTGTCGTGATTGCTAAAGTGACATCTGGTGTTAAAAAGTGGAATAATCATCAGAAAAATTAGCTCAATTTCAATTTCATCCTATAATTTTCAATTATAAACCCACCTGGAGACAGTAATATCTGTGCTTTGTCTTGTGATATCTATGAGTCCATCATCATAATCACAAAGGCTACAACGGTCTATCCATATGTGCTTAGAATTTGGCTTTATTTGAATTCCATCAACATCATGACCTCGACCACCTTCAAACTCAAGGTTGCATATAATTATGTGCTCACATTCTTTCAGTCTTAAGCCTTTACCTGTGAACTTTATCCTTTGACCTCGACCATCAACTGTCTTGTAGGATGATACATTCAAATAGGATGAAAGATTAATTGTTCCTGAAACCTCGAAAACAATCCAGAGTGGTTCTTTTTTCCTGCATCCTTCGCGGAGTGATCCAGGACCATCATCTATAAACAGAAACAGAAACATTTTTTTACATACACATTGAATATGCAATATGGAAAGCAATCATCCAACTCAATATTCAACAAAAATGGATCAAAACTCATTAAAAAAAATGCAAAAAAACATTCTACATAACAACATATCATGTGATAATGATATAAACATACTCAACGAAATACTGGAAGCCAAAATTCTACCGAGCCATTAGCAGCCAACTTGATCCATAGACATAGGATTTGGGGCTGTTTTCAATAATTAGCAAGTAACTAAAAGCTAAAAACGCTATCAGAGGTTATTTCAATTTTTTTTTTTATAGTCCTGTATGAGCAACCAAAATAATTGCAACTAGTTCTCAATTCTCATTGTTAAGCAAAAAAACCAATATCATATTCAGAAAAGTGTCTCCATTGTTAATTAAACAGGCCTAATGTAGCTCTAAAATTCAAAAAAGTATTATATGTAACAGTTATATCATATCATCCTCGTAGCTTTCAATTATCACGTGCAATGTAAGTTCAAAGACATATAATCATGCCCATAATATTTAGGTCCTCTATAAATATTATTACGTATTGATGATGAGTGACTTGTGAAATTCACAGTTTCAACCCCACAGCAAAACTCTGACCTTACAAAATCAAATTCTCACTACCACATGTTATTAAACATGTTTATAAACAAAATGCATGTTATTAAACATAAAATAAAAATTGAACACAGCCCATTTGCCCATTTGTCTGTGAAAAGCAATTTGAAATCCATATTCATAAAGTTTGCTGCAGATTACAATTTTTCGAAAACACATGTAGGACCATCGGGGAAGCTTGAAAAGAAAAAAAAAAAAAAAAANCGGGGAAGCTTGAAAAAAAAAAAAAAAAAAAAAAAAACAAATTGGGATTCAAAGAGGACCCAAATAGAAAAATAGGCCATGTCTATAACGAAAAAGCTGAAACTGAGTTTGTAGGGAAAAGGAAACCTGCCAAGGTGGTGACGGAGTATACAGGTCCGTGGAGACCACCCACAGAGAACCGGCCAAACCCCTCGGCCCGACCCGCTAATGCTCTCAAACTTGAATCGACATCAGCGTATGGTAAGGAATCCATGTTCGTCTTCGCCAAATCTAGAATACAAAAACAAAGCTTGGTCAGGTCGTTGGGATTCTTTGGAAAAAGCCGTTAGGAAAGCTCTGGTTCCCAAGTATAGAGCCGTTAAACCCGGCCCGAATAATAAATGGGACCGTGCTGTCGACGGTCCAAGATGTCCTTCCACAGTATCTCCACGTGTATTTTAATTTTTATCCGAAGATTAACGATTTTTCTTTTCTATTGTTTTTTTATTTGAATTTCATGATTTCTAGAAACAATCTTATAGCAAAATGATTATTTTTTTAAGATAATAATTTTGAATTCCAATATTAAACTTTTAGATTAAGAAAAATAAACATAAAATGAAATAACTTTGATTAAAAATTCAAATTAAATTTGTTTATGAAAATTTTTTAAAATTCCAAATTTCCTGGGTTTGGACAAATTTTAAATTCTAGAAAAAAAATTGATTTTTCTTTTCAAAAGTTTTATTGAAATTTCTTCTGGCATTTTTATGAGTTTTAACTTCTTCTTTTTTTATGAAAACTCATGAATAAAAATTTCAAATATAGTATATACAATTATTAAGTTTTATAAATACAGTTTTTTTTCACTACGCCAAAAACCCTAATAGGCGACGCAAAAATAGCGTCGCTAGTTGTAAACGGCGACGTAAATTCATGTGTCGCGGAAAGGGGAGTCGCCGAAAGTAAAAAAACATTCGCGACGTCTAAAGTGCGTCGCCGTAAAATAAGGATTAAGGCGACGCTNGCGTCGCAGAAGCTGATTTCACGCACATTTTAGCGACGTGGGTGCGTCGCTATTTTGTTCAAATAAAGGCGACGCACTATATTTGTGTCGCCGTTAGTTTATCGCGACGCAAATTTTTTGCTTCGTCGCGCATTTAGTGTCGCCGATTAAGGTTTTTGGCGTAGTGAATTTTTTTTTGGTGAATATTAATAAATACAGTTGATCTCAACTTAGAATGGTACCTCTGGATTTTTTGAAATAAAATATTCTATCTTGAACTTTGGTTCTATGATTTAAATTGAAAAAATAGTAAAGTCCAATTTAAATATAAAATAAAAATAAAAATCAGAAGATGTAATTTTTTAAAAGTTAACTCGTCTTAATCTGTGCTTCACTGATATTAAATATATATATATATATGTATGTATGTACGTATGTATAGTTTAATCAAAATTTCAATAAAACAATGCACTTTGTTTACCAATGTATTCAAGCTAACATTACAAGTTTTTTCTTCTCTGAAAGTTCTAACATTACAAGTTATAAAATAAATTTTTTTAAATTAACAAATTTGGAGCCATGAGTTGGAACCAAAAAAAAAAGAACTTTAGCTCATTTTCAACCTTTACGAAATATATTTACATAATTCTCATGGCACTTTTAAGTTTTGAATTTCTTAATTTTCATAAAATAGCTTGCATAAAGCATCATTAACAAATTACAAATACTATCCACCCAGAAATTAATAAACAAATAACCAAAACTTATTTTTGTCCTAGAAAAAAAAACTAATTGGATTTCTCGTATATTTTTGGATACGTAACACTCAAGGGCAAACGAGTAAATAATCATATTAATTAACATAGTTCAGATATACAATAATTGCATGTCTAGCTAGCTTCTCCATCAAATTTTTTATTTTGATATTTTGTTGGTAATTTTGATATTGATTTAAATCATAGAATTTCAATATTTACAAGTAACGTGCAACTAACATAGGTATTTTATAGTTCGCTCTAGCAATATTAACTGTTAAAATATCTGACTTGATTGGTATGTATATAAATATATGTGTGTTTGTATAGATCCTTATTTTCGTGAGAATTATCTTGTTTATAATGAATGATAAAGTGTGATGTGGCAAGTGTTATAATCATGTTTTAAAAAATTCATAATTTATTCAATATTTTTTTTATTTTTGACGGGCCGTCGACATAAAAAATTTATGGCTATACAGTACAACAGAAATATATCATAAACAACGTCTTTTAATTTTATATAAATGTCGGTGTGTTGAGATCATTAACGTTGAACTACGAAAACGACGGTTATTAACTTTTGAAGCAATAAAAACGACAGTCTATCATATAAAAAAAATATAAACGACGGACCATGTAAACAAATACATTGGTTCAGGTAAAAAACTGACTTTTTTATTTGCACCTAACACGTGGATGACACGTGTCTTGGTTGACAATTATAAACGACAGTTCAAAAAAAATCGTCGTTTCTGTTGTAGGTTATAAACGACAGTTCCAGTAAAAAACCATCATTTATAATGTCATCAGACACGTGGATGACACATGTTTTAGTTGGCAATTATAAATGAAGGTTCTTTATGAACCGTCATTGTTTTTGTATATTATAAACGACAGTTTCTTATTGGAAGCGTCGTTTGTAATGCCTTCAAACACGTAGATGACATATGTCTTTGTTGGAATTTATATATGTCAGTTTTTAAAAGAACCGTCGTATTTGTCTTCTAAATACACATCGGTTTTCAAATCACACCAACGTGTATGTTGATTTGTCCACGTGACACTCTAAGATTAAGCCTACAATGCCGGTTTAAACCATTGCGAAAATAGCCGTTGCAAAAAATATAGCCATTGTAAACTATTAAGCATATATATATGCATTTTTTTCCCAATCAAATTAACTTATAATTGAGAAAAATTATCTTCATCTGTCTTATAATTTTCTTTTAAGTTTTTTTAGTGATGATTAGAAATATTGAAATAGCATTCATTCAAAACTTTAGCCATCAATTTGTTGAGATTGAAGTTGATTGTCGTTAAAAAGTTCACCATCGAGGGAAGTAATTTTATACAATTAATTATATTTAGTATTTACTTAATTGCATTATCATTTAAATTAAATTAGTTATATAATATTTTGCATTTTTTTATGAATTAATTTTTTATAATTATTAGGTTATTTTATATTTAAATTCTGCAATCATATCTATGTTGTGTTTTTATTAAATTATTTTGGTTGTTTAAATATTTGATATGTTAATCTCATATAGTATTGTTGTTTATTGCATATTTATGTTGTTGTAGTTAATTTTAGAATATAGTAATATATTAATATTAATTTGTCTTATGTTTATTGTTGTCTCTATATTTATTTATTTATTTATTGTTGTCTATTTATTTATTTATTATTGATTTGTTAATTATTAAATATTGTTTAAATTATTAGTAATATATTATTTATAATCTATTTTAGATAATTGTTGTTTAAATTAGTTCCAATTAATTGTTCTTCAAATAGATAAAATTGACAAATCATGGATAACGATGGATAGGAGAATCAATACATTTCAAAAGGGTTTTGAATTGTTTTTAGAATTTAGTGAGAAAAGTGCAAACAAATATGGTAAAATTCGATGTCCTTATATGGAATGTGAGAATTTATTTTTTAGCACTATTGAAGAAGTGAGAGGACATGTATATTTTAAGGGGTTTGATACGAATTATCGTAAGTGGATTTTACATGGAGAAGAGTTGAAAAGATATCGTGGAGATTGTTATAGAGTTAGTAGAATTAGTAAAAACAATAACACTGAAAGTCATTTTACCCACATAAATACGAATGACAAAGATGTAGTGGGTAATAATATTGATATGGTAAATGATACTTGTGACAAGTTCGTGGATAATCCATGTGAATTTAACAGGTTGTTGGAGGATGCAGAAACTCTTTTGTATCCAGGTTGTATGAACTTTACCCAACTATCTAGTTCCGTAAAGTTGTACAACTTGAAATTGAAATATGGTCTTTAAGACAATTTTTTTTCCTGAATTATTAAAGTTGTTGAGGGAAATGCGACCGGGCGATAATGTTGTGTCAGATTCTATGTACAATGTGAAAAAGACTTTGACAGCATTGAGCATAGATTATGAGAAGATACATTGTTGTCGCAACAATTGCATTCTTTATTGAAAAGAGTATGCATTGCACGAGGTGGAAAGAAACTGACGATGGTAGTAAACATGTAAATGTCTCTCATAAAGTCATGTGGTATTTTTCACCCATTCCAAGGTTCAAGAGGATGTTTCAAAGTGTTGAGACAGCTAAAAATTTGACGTGACATGCAAATGAACGAAAGTTGCAGTTGGCAAGTTAAGTTATCCCGTATATTCACCATCTTGGAAGCTAGTTGATCACTTGTGGCCTAATTTTGGTAATGAGTGTCGAAACTTAAAGCTTGATGATGCGGGCATCATAGAGTCATATTCTAGCATTGGAGCAAAAGATGATGACATCATGCTTAAAATTGATGCGGAACCCCAAGATTAAAGAATCCAAAACCCCAAACATACAAGAAATATTGAACAGTAATTGGAAACAAAAACCCTCCCTACCAAACTCTTAGATAACTTGTATCTAAAAACGTGGATTAGAAGGCTAGGGAAAGAGAAGAATAATCGCCACAAAGTATTTCTACTTTGATAAGATAATTCAACTCCTAATGCAACAAGAAGAAGAAATTGATTCCTCACCTTGCAAGAACACTCCTGGGAGCAATAAGAAAATTAATTCTCTCAATTGATTAAAAACTCAAATCTGTCTTACAAAAGAATTGATCCCCCTTTATATAAGGACTAGGGTTAGATCAAGAATTAATCTAAACCATTAAATATTAATAAAGTAATCCTAAGGTTGAAAACTAACCCTAAAAACGAAATTAGCAAAAATTACAAAACTGCCATTATAATCCAAAAATAGCTAAATTACAAAATTGCCATTATAATCCGAAAATAGCTAAATTACGAAAATGCCATTATAAGATTTATTTTTATATGACGCCGTTTCATCTCCGCAACTCCCGAGCATCATTACCACATTTATCCCTTGCTTGGACATCATGCTTAAATGATCATTAGGCCTCGGAAAAGTGTTCAAGTCATTTAGAAACTTGAATAGATCTTTATCCATAATTCTCTTCACAAATCCAAGCATTCTCTCTTTGATATTCTTAACTCTAGAACGCATCACTAGTTTACTAGGTAAGACGATGTCATCATCTTTTGCTCCAATGCTAGAATATGACTCTATGATGCCTGCATCACTTGGGATTGCTGTTGATGGCATTAACTCTTATAAGCATATGAGTTCTCAATACAGTTGTTGGCATGTGCTTACAGTTACATATAATCTTCCACTATGGTTGTGTATGAAGCTGAAGTTTATAATGTTGACAGTGTTGATATCTAGACCAAAGCAACCTAGCAATGATATAGATGTTTATCTGCAGCAATTGATTGACGATATGAAACAGTTGTGNATCACTAGTTTACTAGGTAAGATGATGTCATCATCTTTTGCTCCAATGCTAGAATATGACTCTATGATGCCTGCATCACTTGGGATTGCTGCTGATGGCATTAACTCTCATAAGTATATGAGTTCTCAATACAGTTGTTGGCATGTGCTTACAGTTACATATAATCTTCCACTATGGTTGTGTATGAAGCTGAAGTTTATAATGTTGACAGTGTTGATATCTAGACCAAAACAACCTGGCAATGATATAGATATTTATCTGTAGCAATTGATTGACGATATGAAACAGTTGTGGGGTGAGGGGATCTGAATTTAGGATGCGTGTAAGCGAAATTTTTTCACATTGCGAGCAATATTATTGTGGACTATAAATGACTTCTCCGCATATAGTAATTTGTCTGGTCATGCCACTAACTGATATTTTGCTTGTCCTACTTGCAATGAGAACATATGTGCTCAAAGTTTAAAAAAATGGTAGAAAAATGAGTTATTGCGGACATAGGAGGCTTTTTCTGAGTGATCATCATTTTCAAAAGTAAAAGAAGACTTTCAATGGACTTCAGGAGTTTCGTCCAACTCTTTTACCTATGACGGGAAAAGATATACTTCGAAAATTTGACTCTAAGTAATTTGAAAGTGGTAATAAGAGAAAAAAAATCTACTGCTGATTGAGATTGCTAGAAAAAAAAATTCTATTTTTTGAGCTTGAATATTAGAAATCATTATATGTGAGACATAACTTCGATGTCATGCATTTTGAGAAAAATTTATGTGAGAGCATTGTTAGCACTTTGCTTAACATTCCTGAAAACGAAAAATATGGACTTAATTTTCGACTAGATTTGGTCGAAATGGGTATAAGAAGTGATTTGGCTCCTATTGTTAAAGATAAAAAAAACATATTTACCACCTGCATATTACAAATTATCCAAGGAAGAGAAGAAATTTTTTTGCATGTGTTTAACAAATTTAAAAGTTCCTGATGATTACTCTTCAAATTTTAGGAATATTGTATCAATAAATTATTTGAAGTTGAATGGTATGAAGTCTCATGATTTACATACATTGATGAAATAATTGATGCCTGTGGCAATACGATCAGTCTTCTCAAAAAAGTCAGACATGTGATAATGAGATTTTATTTTTTCTTCAATGTTATATGCAAAAAAGAGATTGATGTTTTAAATTTGGACATTATTCAGAAAAATCTTGTGAAGAAGTTGTGTTTACTTGAAAAGTATTTTCCTCTGTCTTTCTTTGATATAATGATCCATCTAGCTGTTCATTTGGCTCGAGAAGTGAAATTGTGTGGGCCAGTTTACTTTCAGTGGATGTATCCTTTTGAAAGATACATTAAAGTGTTGAAGGGGTATGTTCGCAATCATACTGCCTAGAAGACTGCATTCCGAAGAACTACATCGCTGAGGAAGCAATCGAATTTTGTAGTGAATATCAACGAGGCTTGCATGCAATCGGGAACCCACATGGTCGTCACGAACTACATTATGTGAAAGATGATACTGGTGATCCTTGAAAGGGTTGTACTAGAATCAATATTAGAGTATCTCCAATGGCTCTTTCTATTTCTAAAAACATTCTATCACATAAGCAAAATAGACAGAGTGATATAAAACTTCACTCCAATGATTCTTTTTATAAATGATGTTAAGCTGATGTGGCAAGAATAAAAGTAGAAGCTGCCTAGGAGACTGTCCACCTCTGGAAGCTTTGATAGACAGTCTGACTCATTAATTTTATTAAGTTTTGTTAAAATAAAATTAGTTTGGTGCGAGGAATATTTTTGTTTGCCTTTTGAATTTTTCTTCAATCATCATATGCGTTCCTCTTCCTTTTTCCCAGTCATTCAATTCTCCAATAATCATCCTCAAGGTTTTTTTTTTTCATTATTTTTTTCGCAGCGGAGGAGGAGGATTCATGGGAAAGTCTTGCTAGGGTTGCCTCTATTACTCATCTCTTCAGAAATCCAAATCCAAGAACCCCATCTACGTTGGCTTCTCTAGAACCCTCCAATCTTTCTTGCATCTTTCTTTGCTTGCATTTTTTTTTCCAATTTGATTGACGAGAAAGTTGAGGAAAGGATGGGAAAATCTGACCCAAATCTAACATATTAGTAATATTCCTGGTTCTTGGACGAGTAACGGGTGTTATTTTCTTGTTTCGAACTGATAAATTATGTTACAAATATGTATATTATATATATATATATATGTTTGTATGTTGGAAACTGAACGTTTTCTGCGTTTCTTGTGATTTTTACTATACCTTTTACAGAGTTGATTGAATCTAAATGTTGCTTTTGTGTAAAAGAGAAAATTAGTAGAAACTGTCACTGAATATTTTTGCATTGTTGGTTTCATTCTTTTTTATGTGTATTGGCTTTAACTTCATAGTTGGATGAAAATTTATTAATTTGTGGAGTTATGTTTGGAAGGAGCTACAAAAGGAAGCTGCTTCTTTTCTTTCTTTCTTTTTTCTTTTTATCTTTATTTCCCTTAAAATCAAGCTCTTTGGATTTTTGGAAGGCAGAATCCTTTCTAGCCTATTGTTAGATCTTTCTACTGCTGAATCCTTTCTAATTAGCTCTCTATCCAATAGAAATGGGTTATGATTTGATAGTCCTGTCTTGGTTTATATCT
The DNA here is from genome assembly GCA_003254975.1 of Ochetophila trinervis. NCBI lineage: Eukaryota > Viridiplantae > Streptophyta > Magnoliopsida > Rosales > Rhamnaceae > Ochetophila > Ochetophila trinervis. The sequence goes on from QANX01000134.1 coordinate 76,091, forward strand.
CATGTATTTATAAAGGACATTTGTCATTGGATTTTGGTCAAAAACTGTGTTTATACTAACATGGAGATATCTCTTTCTTGACAATGAAATTTTTGGTATTATCTGGTTTTATTGGTAAATACTGATTCTTAAAGCTTGGTATTTACTGATTCTTAATGTTTTCATCTATAATCATGGTTCCATTTAAAGCCAAACTACAGGTTTTAACATCTAAGAAGTTCTATGATTTATTTATTTGATGTGTCTTATGGGGACATAATGGAGCAACCCAACCTGGATTTACTTATTCAAGCTAAATAGCGATTATGGCGTATAATTGTTAAGCATATATTCATCATTAAATGTCCATGGTGATTCCTATTAGTGTTGGGTGTATGGTTGTAGTAGATATATGTTCTCTTTCAATAATTCTATAGATTTCAAGTATGCTTGCGTAGGTTACTCGATTGGTTTAATTTGTTTGCTTGATTGGTTTTTACCTGCCTTTTGCTTTGCGATAGTGGTCATATCGGTTTTCTTATGCTTGAACACTTTTCTTTATGTTTTCCTTTTCCTACTACTTCAAGTGATTTTTATTTATATGCTTAAAACCAGGTGTGATTTTTTTTCTATAGTTTTTCCTAGTGAGTTATTGCTGTTATAATATACTTCTCTTTGAGTTCCTAGTGAAGTATATGTAGAATATTATGCGAGGACTATAAACTCTCCAAGTGGATCTTTCTATATATCAAATGTGATAAGGGTATGTAATTAATGTATTATATAGGGACAGCTATACCTGCCAGTAAGTAGATCTTTTGATCAAGTTAAACTTGTGCTTATTTTAGTAAGGTTAAAATAGAGAAAAAAAATTGCAACAACGTTCTCTTAGCTTAAAAACAGTTTCTTTTTAAAAGTCTAGAATTCAATAAAGGTCGCATCGAATGATGTTCATGTAAGAATGATGCAGCACACAAAAAATAGAGATGGGAAAGAAACTAAGAAAGAAGAGAAAGAGACAAAAACTGGAGGAGAAAATATAATTTAATTTGAATATTGATGCTTAGTCCTTTTCATATGCAGTTATGTTTAGGGAAATAGATAAATATTTTTGTTTTTAAGACTAGTGCTTATTTTTTGTAGGCATATATACTTTTTTTTATGGATTCACAAGATTCTAATCAATTCTCATGCTCTCAACAACTTGCCAATGGTAATGAGTGTATGAATGCGAGCACCTTACTAAATACTCCATATGTCAATAGCTCCTCTCCATTCCATGTTAGTTCCATGACCCAAGCTACAATGCCGACTACAGTTCCAAATCAATTTGGTCATTTATCTTTTCAGCCCAACTATCTCTTTAATCCAATGAATGCTTCATATCCTCCTCATATTAATCAACATTTTGGATCTGGATTTTCCTACCAAGGATTATTGGGTGCTTCCAATATTCCATATGAGACTCAAAACTCTAGTGCACCCAAAGGATCCAAAAATAAAGGCAAGACTGCCAAAAAATCATAATTTTCAAAAAGCTCTCTTTACAATAAAAATTGGACTAAAGCTGAAGATGTTGCATTGACAAAAGCATGGTTGCATATTTCTGTTGATTCCAATGTTGATAATAGTCAGAAAAGTAAAGCAATGTGGGATCGTATTTTAGTTGCTTGGAAAGATGATATGGGGGTGGGATATAGTAGTGTTCGGAACACCAATAGCTTAGGATGTCGTTGGGCAAAAATACAATGCGCAGTTAACAAATTTCATGGAATATATGAGAGATTGGAAAGAAATCCACAAAGTGGAACAAGCCCAGATGATATGGTAATCCTTATTATGATTTAAAGCATTTTTTATTTTATATAATCAACATATTTAGTTTTCATTTTTATTGCTATTAATTGTTTTATTTTTTCTTTGTTTTGTAGAAGAGAGAAGCAATGTGAATGTATGAGGATCTTAATGATAGTATATCATTCAAATACGAACATTGTTGGGAGATAATGACAAAAAATCCAAAATGGTGTTCAAAGAAACTTACCAAGACAAATGAATTGAGGAAACATAAATCATGTAATGAGATTGATAATCAACCTCCGCTGAAAGCAACACAAGGGTCTAGTTCTAATGAAGATGATGGCTATATCATGGATACTATTTCAGCTCAAGGTATTAGTTACGATGGGGTTGTACGTCCACAAGGAAAAAAATGATGTAAAGAGAAAAATAGAAGGCTGAATGAAGAAAAAAATGTGATAGATGCTTTAAACAATCTACAAAGCACTATGGAGAAACAAATTAAAGTTCAACAAGAGGAGTTGGAGTTAAAAAGAGAGAAAGATAAAAAAGAATTTGAATTGCGAGAGCAACTAATGAAAAAGGAGATAGAATTAAAAGAGAAAGCTCAAGAAATCAAGGAGACAACAATGAAAATGAGGGAGAAAACTCCAAAGAGGGGACAACAAAACCGCATCATGAACCAAGATCTCAACAAGCTCTTACGAAAGACATATGAAACATATCAAGCTCAAATATTGAAGGAATGGGAAAATGATGGATTTTTGCAAAATGATTTGGCTATATTTTACTTTCTTTAATCTATGATCATCATTGTGGAACATTTTTAAGTATTGTTTTACTTCCTATATTTAAGGAATTTTAATTCAATTTACACAGCTCTGTATCCCAACTCTGCTTCTGTTGCTGTTGTTGCTGCTGTTGCTGCAATATGGGTTTTGTTGTTGGTCTTGTTAATTTGGCTGATTTTTAATTGCTTAAGCATGAAATTGAAGTAATTTAGTCTGAAGAAATAGATACCAAGTATATTTTAAGTATATTATCTATTATGAGAAATGTGATAATTTTTCCATCTAGAAAATAATATAGATTCAGATTAAACAATATTTCACATTTTAGATGCCCTGGTAGATAATCTTTCCATAAAATTGCTAGAAAGGATTCTAAGAAAAAAAGTGCTTGCAAATGGCAGATTCATATATAGAAGAATTGAATTAAAGAATGTAACATGGAAATAGAGACTATGTTCATTATATATACAAGCAACATGTTTGCATTATTTTTCCCTTATAAATATAGGAACTTTATACATATAGTTTCTAATGCTAATGTAAAAAAGCATTTGATATAGACTAATTAAGGACTCCAAAAACTAACAAACACATTCATGTAGATTAAGAAAGAATTGCTAGCACACCTATGAGTAAAGCATAGTTTAGCTCCATTAACCCCAAAAAAAAAAATTTAAATAACCAGATGTAGAAATTTAAAAAAATGTAACATGTAAAAAGTATTTATATTTATTGAAAATTTTAAGTACATAAAATTACTCAAGAATATTAGAGTTTTAGAAGTCAAATCACAATAAAATGATGAATATGAAATATAATTAATATGAATCTTAGAGCTTAATTTTGAACTTATATATCAAATAACTTGTTGACCACCATATAAATCCCACAAGTGATTGATGAGATCCATCTTTAAATCTTTGTGCACTCTTTTATCTTGAACTTATTTCATTCGATTAATCATACTTGAGACAAGAAAAGTATAATAGTGCTCTAGATGAACATCTTCAACCATTTCATTTCCATGAGGTTGCCAACTTTCAAGATTGATGCCTTGACTATGCTCACTTTCAATGATCATGTTGTGTAAGATGATGATACATGTCTTTATTATCTTTCCAAGATCCTTTGTATTCCATATACGTGCTGGACCTTTGACAATATGCCACCTACTTTGCAATACTCCAAATGCCCCATTCTACGTCATTCCTGGTAGCTTCTTGGTATTTGGCAAATAATTTTTCTTTCATAGAAGATGGTTCAAAAATTGTTTAAATAAGAGTAGCATATTGTGGATAAATTCCATCAGAAAAGTAATATCCCATATTATAGTGGTGACCGTGTACAACAAAATTGCAAGGAGATGCAACATCATTAATAAGATCATCAAATAGTGGAGATCTATCAAGAACAATAATATCGTTGTTAGTACCAGCCATGCCAAATCCACAAATTTTGTGAAGCTACAATTTCTAAAATTAAAGTGGAAACTCTTTTAAAACCATTAGTATGTGTGCCATGCCATGCTGTGGGACAATTTTTCCAGTGCCAATGCATACAGTCTAGACTCCAAAGCATACATGGAAATCCTCGAGCATTGCCTTCTTTTAGTAGCATTGCAATATCATATTTGTTTGGCTTTCTTAAATATTGTTTTCAAAAATTCATATTATAGCATCACAAAAGCGCTTCAAGCTTTCAATTGCAATGCTCTCTCCAATTTGAACATATTCGTCGAGCACATCAGCTGGACATCCATATGCAAGCATCCGCATGCAGCTATAACTTTTTGTAAAGGACTTAACCCAACCTTTCCAGATGCATCAATTTTTTGTGTAAAATAATCATCATAATCTTCCACAACTTGTAAGATGTGTTTGAATAATTCTACATCCATTCAAAATCAACGTCTAAAATGCTTTGATGTATACTTTGAGTTTTCACCTTTGAAGTAGCCATTAACAATTAAATCATGACATTTTTTTCTATCATGACGAATATAATGCCTATTAGATGTTGATCCACCATGAGGACTCTTTTTACTAGTTAAAAATGTTGAAACTATCATAGGAACATGAATTGCACTGACTTGAACCACATTATGAGTCATTTTGTTGCATGATTCATCATCTTCCAATGGTTCATCTAATAAGTGTTTGGCCAATAAAAGTGCATTGTCATTTGACGATGAACTGTCAGAGTTAGATTTGAAACTTGACATCGAAATCGTTATGTATTAACACCTATTGAAGAAAAAAACAAAAATAAAAACATATACATCAATTTAAAAACATAAAAAGATAATATTTTCCAACAATATATGCATATATATATTGAATTAGAGAAGTATAAATTATATTTCAAGTGCAGAGAAAATAAATTACAAATTAAAAAAAAAAAAATAGAGGTCACATATTACTAAAATCAAACAGGTTACGTGCAAATCAGAAAAGCCTAAATAATATTTTTTAACAGTGGCTCAATGGCTATCGAAGATTCACCTATGATTACACAATGCGGAGACTTGGATGAAATTAATCTTTTGTTGGTAAGTTTTATACCGTAGAAGGATGACAAAACCCCCAAATAAAAAAAATAAAAAATACCTCCCATGAGATTGCTACGGGTATACAAATTTAGTGGGTGACATTGAGTTGTGAAAAGAATATTAATCATTAGCTTTAGATTTTTTTGAAGTGCAAAATAAATCATATACTGATACAAAAAATCCATACCTAGACGTAGGCGAAGTTTTTTTTTTTAGTTTGCTATCGGTCTTTGTTTAAATCTCACCAGCACTTTTTGTTCATTTTTTTTGTTTGTTTGTTTGTCTGATGATTGTTTATTTTTCAGTTTATTATATTTTAATTATATGTTTAATTTTTAATTATAATTTTGAAAATAATATAAATCATTAATTAATTATATTTTTCATAGAAATTATTGGAGAATAACTTTTAAAATCCAGTATCTACAAATAAGCATTATGCCACATCAGGATTAACATTTTCTATTTGATGTGCCACATAAATCACAATCTACTGAGCCATTAAAATGCTCTTACCCATGCACTATGAGAGAAGTATATCACTACATACTTTGTGTTTGGGTACAAGACTTTGTGGATGAATTTAAAAAGGTATGTGCATATTTTCTTGAAAGAATTTTTAATCCTTCAAAATTCTTAGATGAGTATGCATGAGTAGTTAAATAAATGTATGACACTATTAGTTTGGTTTAATTATTAACTTTATTTTAATTATAATTGTTTACAATTTTGTATAATTTAATGTAAATAAATTTATTATTTGTATAGTTTTTTTATTAGTGATTATTTTTTGCAATTGAAAATATATTTTAAATAAAAATTTATTAAAAATAAATTTATTTAATATATAAAAGCCCATATATATATATATACTGAAAATCAAATTAAAAAAAAATANAACTCAATCGTCTTTTAAACATAGTAAGAGTTCACACTGGAGGCTCATGTCACTGGAAACTCCTTCTCCTTCGTGCGATAGCAGCGGAGAAGAGCACTTGAATCCAAATAGGGCTACCAAGACTCAAACTTCAACTTCTGTACTCACAGATGTAAAAATTCTACTGGCTTCTACATTGAGCTACACTCTAAAGTGCACAAAATTTTAACTTCTATGCCCAACTATAAAAGACTATTATATAAACTTTTAAGTTTTATATTATATAAATGACATCTCGCAAAAATCTATATTGTTTTCTTTCTTTAAGATAAAGGAAACAAAAATGTTTCATTCATAAAAAGAAAAAGAAAATAAATGAACCATAAATGTTTTACGTCATCTTTTCCCAGAGGTGATTACGAAATCAAACTGTAGATTTTTATGGTTTCCATTGTCAATTCGAATCAAAATTGAAAGGGAATTAATGAACTCGTCCTTTTTCTCATGTTTGAATTTTAATTTTTTTTTTAAGAATTTTGATTGCAACTCTTAAGGTTGGAACTTTAAACATTTTCCATATCAAGGCGAATGAAAACAAAACTTAATATTATGATGTTTGATTCTAATATTTAACCTTTAGGTGGAATTAAAAAAATTCAGTGTCACCGCCACCACTATATTTTGCTAAATTTATTAATGGAAATATAAATTATTTTGTTTTCCGCGTTCCACGATGCCCTTTTATTCATAAATTTATTAGCAGAGAAAACGATTGGCTATGCAAGACACGTGTCATCGTTTTAAACACTATTTGTGCAACACGTCAACCTCAACTTGCCTCTTGTACAACCAATAGATCCCCTTCCCTCTCATGTCTTTATCTTAATCTTTTTTTTTAAATAAATAAATAAAGTGTATAATTAGCAACCATTATTTATATATATTTTTTGTTTGTTTTGAAAATTTTCAACCATTTTTTCAAAATAAATAAATATCAACCATTTTAAACAACAATAGTATCCTATGCAACAAATCACCAATATGAGAATATTAGATCTTCGGATCCATCGTATTTATTCCTTTACTAATCCTACTTTACTTTGAAATATTCGAAAACAAAAACAAAAAAACAAAAAAGAAAGGTTCTCGATGGAGGCAATAATTAGTGTTTCGTTAAATAAGTAAAAGAGCTTATGACNAACAAAACTGTTATTGAACGGTTTAGTTCAGTTTGATTTGAGTGGTTCTATCAGTTTAGTTTGTTATAAAATCAAACTGCAGTTACTACAATTTGGTCTAAATTTTTACAAAAAAACAACCCAAACCGGACGGCGAACGCTACTACATAATCTACATTCTACGCTTTTTTTGGGCTATTGAAAGCTTTTTCTTTATTTTTGTTTTCTGTAATTTAATTTTGGTTTAAGCCCGGGACCAAAATTTGACACCAAAATCCTCATTTTTTTTCCCCTCGTAATACTTTTTCTGGAATGAAAAACTATGCTTCTTTAGCATAGTTAGAAAACCTAATGAAAAATACGAGCACATATAATTGAAACCCAAATTTCCCAAACCAAAAAAGGAAAAGCAGAAAACTTACTGTAAAAAGTATAGTATAACTTCTCCCTCCACGATGTTACATGGAAAGGTAGCTTAACTTCCTTTCTTTCAAATAACTAAAGGTCTAATATGGATATGTACAGTACACACATATATATACAGAGTTTAGGACATAGCACCAATATTGATAGAAGTAGTCAAATTTACTCTGCAAACATTAAAATTTACTTGGTGATGATTCAAAATTAAATTAAATTTACCCAATTTTTACATACTGGAAAGGGCAGTTTACAAGGGATTCCAAGATGAAGAAGAAGTAATTAGAAACCCATCTCCCAATTTGTTTTTTCATTTTTCAGAAATTTTTATTCGTTCCAAACACCCCAAATCCTCTCCCCAATGAAGCTTACAAACCTTCTTACAGAACCTCTCTCTGCTTCCTCCTCACCCACACCATCACCAACACCACTGTTAGTCTCTTCAACCACCGATTCCGACTCGACCAACTCGTTCTTCCCCGAACTCAGCTCCGTCCGCTTCAACTCACCCGATCCACTACCACACCCACCACCTCTCTTCCTCCTTTCTTTCCTACTACTATTATTATTCTTCACTCCTTTACTCTGCGCCAGCAAACCATCTTCGAAAGCATCGATGATTTCATGAATCAGTTGGCGATTCGGCGACGAGTCCCATCTGACCCAGAAACTCGTATAGCACCTGAAGCAGTTGCAGTTAAACTGAGGAGGATGGTCCCCACCGCCACCACCAGCAGTAGCTCCGGCGACCCCTCCTTTTCCGCAGCTTCTTTGGGTGGCTCTCCGTTGGCCGGACGACAAGTTGACGGCGGCGCTGTTAGAGCAAGAGATAAGATAGGCCAAGACTTCTCTGTCCTCCGGTGAGAGAGCCGCCGTGAGGGTGAATATGGCGGCGGGAAGGAAGGACAGGTGGTCGGATATTATTGGCGGTGACGGATGAACCGTACCTTTGCGGTAGAGCTTCTTCATGGCAGGGATTGAAAGCAGAGAGAGAGAGAGAGAGAGAGAGAGAGGGGCTTATCTAACAGAGAGACTAGGAAGCTTGGACTAAGAGGGGTTGCTGAGGCTATATTCTTTGAAAGTTAGAGAAAGAGAGAGAGCATTGGAGTTGGTGATGGATGCTGGGGTTTTCTATTGGGAAATGTTCACGTGCGACGCGGGTCATCTCTGACAAAATGGTAGTCTCAGAGTGAGTGAATAAGATTCGTTTTGAACAGTTTGATCATAGAGCATTGATTTGCGATGGGAAGATGGGACCACCTTTCATGATCAGTCTCTTTCTCTCTCTAACTCTATACGTCAAATAATCAATTAGGGTTGGTGGGATTGGTCGGGGTTTTAAGTTTAAAAATACATTTGCCTTTATTCGAGCTCGTGCGGGCCATGGCTAATCCTGGACTCTGTTATTTTATTCTTTTGATTTAGTACACTACTAAGCCCAATGTTGGTTCCAAGAGTTTATTTATTTATTTATTATTTTTTATTTCCAAAACTTGCCAAAATCTGAACTAAAATAAGATTTAGGAGCTAGTTTTTAAGGATTTAATTTCTTCAGTGCCGCTCAGATGAAAATATCTTGTAACTTAATATGTTTAAAATAAGTAAGTTTGATTATATAAAACTTTTAGATACTGTTCCAAATAATTCAGTATATTTATTTCCAATTAAAAATATATATATATATTCCTTACCTAAACATTATTGTTAATTTGTTTATTTAAATATGGTCATAAATGCAAGTTCTTATCAAGTAACTACTCGGAGATGATATTAATTTGGTCCATTTTAGAAAGTGTTTGCCTTTTAGATGCGGTCAAAACAAAGCTACTGTCAGATGCTTATCAACTTTTTCTTTTCTTTTTCATGTCTAATTGCGTGTTTTTTTCACTTAATTTTCATTGACTTGGAGTTCATATCCACGGAATCTCTTCCTTTAGAAAATAATGAAATTTGGACATCTAATGTTTTTGTTTTTTTCTACTTTTGTTTTAGACTAAGAACATGAAAAAAATAAAAAATAAATAAAAAAGGAGGCAGAAAAACAAATAAAAAAATAACAATAAAAAAATCCACCAAGACTATGATAGTGGAGATTTCTTATCTTCCTTCTCTCCATGACCGTGCAGAGAAAAGCAGAGCAAATCGTTTGGAGAGGATGGGAATTAATCATAATACAGGACCAATCCTAATCCAGTTGCTAGAGAAAAATAATACATTAACAATCATCTATGTAAACTACAAAGCATGCATTGTTATTTACCAAAAAAAAAAAATACAAAGCATGCATTGTTTTTCTCTAATAGATAATATAGCGACTGTTAAAGAAGGCAACTTGCAGAGTGACAATTGCACCTCTCTGCGATCTAAGAGAATACCAAACATTTAGACAACATAATTATAACCCATAATTATTTGTTTCATTTTACCCAGATTATGCAAATATGGTTCATGTCATAGAAAAATAGAGAGAAATAAGCAACACAATTGGGAACTTGATTTTCTGCATTTATAATGTTCATAATACTAACAACTTATGACTTTGTAGTCAGATAAAAATCACCGCCAAACCTCTACGAAGAACTTTGGAGACGAGCTTTGATCCATGATTCCAGGTAACGGAGCTCCTCATTGTTTATTGAATGTTCAAGTTTGGGATAAGCCTGCGAGTTACGAATGACTTGAGAATTACTTTCAGGAGTAATGTACCAATCCAACTGAGAACAGTGGAACTGCGTGCATATGTTACCTTAAATTCGCAGGTTACACCAGCTTGTTCAAGAAAAGGAGGACCTGCTTGTCCCGCTTCAAATAGTACTGTTCTGTCAGCCATTCCATGAGACCACAAAATAGGTGTCTGCACACAAGGTCAGATCAGATCTAAGATAATTGAAATGAGCTAAAACTTCATAAAAGAAGAACTGGTTCATCAATGCCTAAGCACATCTAAAATAGATATGACATTATATACTTGCATGAACTACCAAATATTTTTAATTTCAGATGCATGAAACACAAGAAAAAACAGTAGCAGCAAATTCTAGGTATTTAATAATATAAACTAAAAGGCTAAATGATATGATGCACCCTGTATGACTCATTTTATCTTACCCATCCTATAATTTAGAGAATATTATACGCACCCTTCAGATTTATTCATTACATTTTGTCCATCAAATTACATGAAATATTTACTCTACTTTTCTTATGTAATATGGGTACTTCATTACATGGTCCATCAATTTTAAAGAATGATGATAAAGAATAAACATAAAAAAGGCACACAACTCCTTCAAACCATTAGCAGGAAAGTGAAATGGCCTCATTACAAGGTATAAAAAACAATCCCCTACTCCATCCCAAGGTTAAAAAAAAAACATATAAGTAAAAAACAAATAAAAAGTGGAAACTATGGCCAAAAGACATCAGATATATTTTGAAGAGTACCCTCTTTGCCTCGGGAGGGAATTGTTCTGTCCTTGATGCATTAAAAGGAACCCATCCACTAAACACAGCACCTCCTCCTAGAGTTTTGGGGTATAACAGAACAGATGCCAACGCTAACGCACCTGGGAAAATATTTAAAATTCACATGTTACAGACAGCAATGCAAACTGAGTTTTCAAACTAGAGAGAGGAGAGAGAGAGAGACCTCCTTGACTAAACCCACACACAAATACATTATTAGGATTAGTTCCAGCAGCTATCTCCTTGTCAATCATCTTATGCACATTGTGAACAGCTTTAAGCAAGCTACTTTCATCTTTTGGAGAATCCTGGAATGCATATCAACTTAGTACACAATGATATGTACAAGAATTCAAAGTAAACTAGTCACCTAAAAGTCCAATTTTCAATGAATGAACAATTCAAAGTAACAAGATGTTCATTTCTACCATTACATGACATGACATTATACTTTGACGTTATATCCAGAAAAAACATAATGACCAAAGGGTGAACCTTGAGAAGGAGATTTATAATGACCACATGCATTCATATGGTATATATAAAATACACTGAACAGATAGTGTTGAAGCTGCAAAGTGTAGAAGAAGTAAAAGGCTATTAGATAAATCACTGATATTTGGTTGAACAACTGCCATTTTTAATGATCATAAGGCCTAAGACAATAGAGTTACTGTCTCAAATATTTATCTAATATACTGCCATTTTTATTGCCCTACGACAACAAGGGCTCAAATGTTTCTCCAATATATTTGTTGATAGCGTAAAGGAATAATAGAATGACGTAAACACTTATAGGCTGTCCCAACAGATACTAAATTCATATCAAACCCTAGCCTACTAAGCCTCTTAGTCCATTCAAATAAGAATTCCTAAATGTCAAGACCACTTAAATACTCGGAGAAAAATGGGGGAAAGAACATATAATAGAGCAAAAAACATCAAGACCACTCCACTCCACTTACATTACATTTGATTCATGATAAGAATCCAGAAAAGGCATATTAAAAGATGTAGAACAAATGTAACTTACAGCTGTGACGGGAATCTCATGGATGTCAAACCATGAAGGCATTTCAGCACCATCTAAAAAAACCAGCAATCAGTAAAATGCATGAATAAAATTCTTCTACACGTCTAGGGAAAGAAATTCTCAAATATCAAACTATTTAAAGACACGCCTTATTATTAAGTTAAAATTTCAGAATTATCTTAGTAATTGATTCATAAGCATATTTGTATGTCTGAGGGTATTAAACAAGGAAAGTTTAACTGAAAAAAGTTTTTCCTACCAATTTACATGTTAACTGTTATTGTCTTTTCTAACGTGGTACTATGCTCTTTTCACTAATCTTCAAATTACAATTCAAATTTTGGACTACGGAACGATTAGTCGGTTATTTAACCGTACCACTTTTGTCATCTACTAACAGCTTGGTTCTCTTCTATCATCATCCTCTTTACAATCCAGTTTATATTTCCAACAATCAATGAAGACCAAATTTACCTTGTAAGCAGAAGTATACCCCAAAAGTATTTTCAATTGAGAAGAAGATGAAAATTAACCCATGCCAGAAAAGTAACAAGACTTTAAAAATCACACATTTAGATGTAATGACAATTGAAATAATCAAAGTGTAATGGCAATAGAAATGATCAAAGTGAAGTCATAAACAGAATTTGTCCATAAAACAAAAACAAAATCTGCATTAGTTCTCTCCAAACTCGATCGTGTCAAAGAATATTCAAAATCCTTTACTCTAAACAAGTTATTTATTATAAAAAAAAACCCACATGAGTAATTGCATTCCAATTATCAAAACCGAAGCCATTAAGAGGATGGAACACATATAGGAAGCAAAACCCATAAACGAAACGGAATACATTATACATGTAAACTAAACATACAGTAATGGTACGAGTAAATACGTACAGTTGCAGGTGACTGGGTTGAAAGGAGCAGAAGGAAAGGACCATATTGTGTTCCTGAACTCCGGTGAGGTGAAGAGGGTCTTGATGGGCTCGTTGGCCGGACCTGAGTCTCCCAACCCGTGAAGCCACAGAATAAAGCTCCGAGCCATGGAGTCTGGTTCTCTGGAAGTAGAAGATTGGTTCCGATGGGAAAGCAGTATGAACAAAATGGTGCTGCTTAGGGTGACTGCAAGTAGAGCAATTGGCTTTGTAAATAGCATAAGCTTCATGCCCGAGCATCCATGGCAGCTCAGGCTCACCTCTTGTAGAAAATTGGGGCAAACACATGAAAAAAATACCTAAACTACCCTTCTGTTTTATAGATCATTGACCCATCGTTTCGATAACGACGAAAAAAAAAATGTTTTCAATATTTACCACTTTCTATTGGTTTTATATTTTAATTGGAACTATTATTTTCCTTCAAAAACTACAAATCCAATTTGTATTTTTTTTATTTCAAAACATTAGGTTGATGGAAAAGAAATGTAATATATCTAACAGTTTGGGCTCAGTTTAATGTTTGGAAATGAGAAAAAAAAATGTATTGCTTTATAAAAAAAGTTATGGAAAAAAATCTAAAAGTAACATTAATTTGTAATGAAAAAAAAAAAAAAGTAACATGAATTTGTTTCGTGAAATTTTTTTATTTCTATTATTTTCTGTATTAATTATTTTAAATCCCATACATATGTATCGTGAATATTTATTGTTTGTTGAGCAAAAAAAAAACACCATTTCAACCTAATTGATATCAAATTCGGGAAATTCACAAACAATTCAATATAAGAAATACATATCTTAAAAAAAAAAATTCAATTAAAAGTGCTCCTTCCACAAGAGTACGGTGGAGGTTCTCATTGCTCACCATCTCCACATTATTTCGTCGTTAAATTTTGATCGTGGATTATAAAATTATTTTTTATTATTATAGTCAACCATAGAGCCATTATGGTCAATCATTTTAGAATTCATTTTACACTTACACATCATTTTATTTGGATTTCAATTTTGATATTATTTGTTAATGTTTGAAATTCTATTTTAAAAAATTAATTAAATAGAAGGAGCAACTCAAACATTTTATGTGCCCTACAGAATTTTCATATTTAACTAATATCGAACTTTGTTCACACACTCTAATATGAAGTTATATGTTATAATTTCAAGGGAATTTGAAACAAAATATTTTGTTAACTCCCAACATACATATATATATATATATATAGGCAATCTATCTATAATTTCAAATTTATAGTAATTGTATTAAACACAAAATTATTATTTTTTTAATTTTTTTTAATTCTCAATTCTATATTCTAACACATATTTTAACTAAATAAACATGATTGATAATTGGAAAACTGATTTTTAATTTTTTTTAAAAAAGTAATTCTACCAAAGAGAAATCAAGCTAATCATCCGGAGTCGTGGGATATAATTAACAATGTTCTATTTTTTTTTTTAATTTTAAGCATGACAAATTGTGTTTTTTTGTTGTATATCATCCTTATTATACATGTACTCAATTATAATTCCCAATCAAATTTTTGTCCACCAAATTAAGAATTGCCAAACAAAGACTTCCCCATCAAATATATAGAATTCTCATTTCCTCTTGGTCTTCCCAACAAACAGGACTCTCTCAGACTCAGCAACACCGCAAATCAACCTTCATTTCCTAAAAATGGACGAAACCAAAACTGATATAAATAGCAGAGCTTTCATTTTCATCAAACTCATCACTCATCTCCTTCCTGGAGCATTTAATACTGCGAATGAACCCCAAAACAATTTTCTTTTATTATTAATATTATTTTTAATTGAAGAAAAAGAAATGGCGAGGTCAAAGACTGCTTTTTGCATAGTTGCACTGTTGGTTTTCTCGATCTTTGTTGGAGGAGGGAATTGTGAATCAATAAGCTACGGTGCTATCGAACATGGCGATCCAGCCAGATGCTCCCAACCGGGTGATAAAGGCTGTCTTCCTAAGCAGACTAACAAATATAACAGAGGCTGCGAGAAGGAAGACGATTGCAGGGGTGGTGCTATTTAAATTATAACAATTTCATTATATTAATAATCATTATATACAAGACCACCATGATTTTTTTTATTTTTTTATTTTTATTTTTTTTGGGTTGAATAAAAACTTTTGGAAGGGTAGAGCTTACCCTTGCAACCCTGACATGTATAATCTATGTTCATATATAGTCTTGCGAGTGTGACATCTGCCCTCTTAAGACTTTGAGAGGGATCTAGAATGTACAAGGTTTTTTTTTTTTTATTGGGGGTTTTGCTTGTTCTATATAATTCTTAATAAAATTCTTTGATTCTTTTTGGAATTAATTCTCAAATGTATGTATATATGTTATGAGTATAAAGTCTTTTATGTGATAATTTTTTATTTTAGTTAAATTATAGGTGCTTATTTGGTAAGAATTTAATCATTAATTATATAAAAATAATTATTTATCATAATAGTGATTAAATTTATATGCTATTTCACAATTTAAATAGCTATTTACAAAAATTAACTTTCTCAAATTAGGGTTTTGGAGAATACCGAACAAGGGATAAAAGGTTTTGCCACAACAATTAAAAGTTTTTTTTTCCAATTTTGTCCTCTATATCCACTTATATATATACAACTTTTGTATATGTGACTGATCACTTTATAAGCAGACATTTAATAAATATATTATAGAATTCACATATTTTATTTTATTTTTCCGTAATATTATAAATTATTAAATTTTTACGTAGGCATGATTAACGAAAAAAAAAAATAATAATAACGCAATGCAACCTATGTATGCAAATTTCACTATCTTACCTTCTCAACGAGCGCCATCCCTCTTCCAATTGAAGAAATTAAATTACTAAACAATAATTTAATTACTTCGGGGGAAATGATTATTCAGTATGGTGGGCCTACCAGGTTAGTCGAATGTCCAACCAATTATTATGTCATTTATTTGATTTTTCAAATTAAGTATAATTAAATTTTAATTTGGCAAGTTATTTGTCAACAAGTCAAGTATAGAATAGCCTATTATTATCATGATAGTATATCAGTATATGTCCTCATCAATAGTCTCGCAAGTTGCTACGGTAACAGTCTAATAGTAAAAATCATTGTATTTTCAGACAATAACACAGATTTGAATCTCCTTAATTACTTCCAATATAAAAAAGAAGAAAAAAAGAAGAAGAAGAGAAATTCAATTATATTCGAGGATAAGGTAATAACTAAGCTTATACGAGATCAGTTCTTAAAACATAAGACAATTAAGATATAAGCTTTGATTTGTCTCTTCTTGACTCAGAAACTCAACAACACCACAAATCAATCTTCAATTCCTAAAAATGGAAGATTTGTATACAAATAATTTTTTTTACGAGTAGGAACTAAAACAAACAAATTTTTTTTATACAAAAGCAAAAATTAGGTGAACGAGTGTCCTTAGTTAATTTCGTCTAATTTATTTTATTGGTGGGAATCTGGAAAGAATAATCTCCATTTGAAATAATTATGAGGATCCATGGATAATTCACACAAAAGCTAGCTGCACACTAATTTTTGCATATAATATTAATAATTAATCAGCAAGGTTTTCTCTCTCTTTTTTTTTTTCTTTTTTTTTTTTAGCAACTTAATNGTTAATTAAAAAAAAAAAAAAGTTAGCTCCTCGATGTGGGATAATTTAATAATGTTTAAACGGATTTGTTTTTGTACTCGTAAATTAGTCCGATGGTAAAACAACTAAAAATATACCTCAAGTTCTTTAATTTCTAGATTCGTTAAGGTTTGAATGAAATCCACTTTTTCGCTTAGAATATATTGTAACCTTTAACAAATAAAAACAAAGAAAACTAATCTATTTGTTTTTCCTTAGTTATTCTGCAGGCAGTTAATTAATTTTCCAACCAATTTTTCTCCACCAAAACTTGTAATACACTGAGATTGTTCAAATGATCAGCACCATATAAAATATAATTGGGTGCATAACAAATTAGCTATTGGGATCCTTCTAATATTTGCTTAATTAATTAACAATAACAACTTGGACAAGACCTGAGATTACTTTGCCAATTTCTCTACCTAATTTGTCTTCCAAATTAACAAATCTCTCTGTTTGTCTAATTAATTACTATTCTGGACTCTCAAACTATAAGCTATAAAGGTAAACACCAATAATCCATAACTAATTAAACTTTTTTCCAGCAGGGTTAAAAATGAAGTAACCATTTTTTTCTTCCCTAAAAATAGATAAACAAAGAGACAGGATAAATAGCATTGAAACAATTCATTCATACAAACACATCAATACTTGTTAATTACTAAAAAGTAGAGGAATTTTTTGAGGATATATAGAAATATAAAAATGGGCAGGTCCAAGTATTGCCTGTTGATAGTTGCAGTGATGGTTTGGTCGATATTGATTGGAGGAGGCAATGGTAATGGTATTAAATACCCAGCAATTGGAGCTGACAATCCGCGGAGGATTTGCAAGGGCTCGGCTTGCCTGCCCCAACCCAGCAACCACTACGACAGAGGTTGCGAAAAGTCCAGTTTTTGCAGGGGGGAGCCTACGAACATGCCTCAAGGCTTTCTACACAAACCCAATTCTCAATTTGCTAACCGCAAAATTTTCAAGCTTTAGTTTTTTTTTTTTTTTTTTTTTACATATGGAATTGGGAGTTGGTGGGCTAAGACTTGTAACACGAATTCTTTCTTCTTTATCTATGGGAATCAGTTGTGAAAACTTTGTACTTGTATATACTGAAATATAATATCATCTCATTTAATGATCTAAAATTAAAAACCAAATGGTAAAGAAAAAATTTAGTTCAAATTTATTTTAGTACATTTTATAATTGAATATATTTACAGAGAAGTATTTATAGTTAATTTCTGCAATTGATATTCTGTAATTTTAAAAAATACATATTTATCTAATTTAATTAAAATTAACAGATTCTGTCAACTTAGAAATCGCATGCATAATAAGTGATTTTTAAAATTAATTTATTCATTTTTAATTGTATCAAAAATTAAAAAATCCATAAATGAAGTTTAAATTTATCTATTTGAATTTTTTTTTTGATTTTATTACAATAAAAAATAAAAATAAAACTAATTTTAAAACTTACGTAACTTATAAGTTGACAGAATTTGTCAATTTTAATTAAATTTGATAAATATATAATTTTTTTTAAATTAAATATCAATTACACAGATTAATTATAAAAATTTATATGTGAATAAATTCAATTTTAAAACGAAGAAAATGCATTAAGACCAAAAACTTTTAACACTTTTCATGTAACATAGTTCCTGTCGTAAGGTTAAATTATATGTCATGTTTAACTTGTTTGAAAATATTTACCAAAAAGAATAACAAATATGTGTTAGAGAATATATAAAAAGCACCAAATAAATAAAAACTATAGCTAAGCAACTATATATTCTTAGAGAAGATACGGTCTATTTTGCATTGAATTTTATAATACGTTTATATTAAGAAATGCAACAATCCACCAAAAATCATAGAGTGCAGCTAAGAATTACTTCCCACAATCCTTCAACTATCCGTAATGCTCAAGAATATTAAAAAAAAAAAAAACTAATATAATTAGGAAACCATAAATCCATTTTAAAACTAATAAAATAACTTTATTATGTATATAATAAATAACACACCGTTAACACCTATAAAATACATACAGGTAAAAGTAATTATTGATATTGAAACATTATAATTTAAAATAAAAAATCTAACTGAATTAATAGTTTTTAAACTAAGATTACAATTACATCCCTTGGACTTGGTATGTATTGGCATGGCAGTGATCTACATAAATATAGGCGCATTTAGAGAAAAATAAATAAAAAATCAAAATCGAAAGAGATATGTGCTTAATTTGATTAATTCCCCTATAGTTTTCACCACCAATATTCTTTGGCTGTGCCCACGAACCGGACTACCAAATTAAAATCAAAATTTGACTTCCTAAAAATAGACGAAGCCAAACACATATAAAAACCAGAGCTTTTCAATTCATCAAGCTCATCGCTCTCACTTCCTCTCGTTTTCCTGACAATAACATTTTCCACATAAAGTTGTTATTGTCCGGAAAGGAGGATTTAATTCTACGAAAAAACACCCGAAAACATTTTAAAAAAAATAAAATAAAATGGCAAGCTCAAAGGTTGCATGGTGCATAGTTGCACTGTTGGTTTGCTCGATCTGTGTTGAAGAAGCCAATTGCAACTTTGTGAACTATGGGGCTCTCTCACATGGCGATCCAACTCGGTGTATGAAACTCGGCAACAAGGGCTGTCTTCCTCCGCCTAGCAACGTTTATAACAGAGGCTGCGAGAAGGAATCAGATTGCAGGGGTGGCGGTGCTCGTAAATTAAAATAACAACTTCGTTGATTCATTCCTAATTAATGTCAATGTCTTTTTTTTCTTTCAGGAGTTTTTGAGCTTTATGCAGTGTTTGAGAGAGAGTGAGCGAGCGACCGAGAGAGTGAGACTACAAGAGAGAATATTGCACAAGCGAATTTGGCTGTTTGTTTGTATCACTTCTTTGTGATTTTAGTCTTATTCTTTATCATTAATAATGAAATTATTCTTACATTTTTTAAATTTTGCACTGTGTTATATTTTATTAATGCACGAATTGCTCATTTTGCTCTATCTGTATCTGTAGGAACTTATCATGAGGGTCCTTAATTAGTTTGGTCTGGATTATTGATTTTTTTGGTGCGAATCTAGAAAGAACAATCTACATTTGAAATATGGGTCATAAACAACTATAATCGTGAGGGTCCTTGGATAATTCACACAAAAGCTAGCTTCAAACTGACTTTTTCATATATAAATAATTAATCAGCAAAGTTAATTAAAAAAAAAAAAAAAGAGGTATCTCAGCAGTGTGGGATAGTATTAATAATGTTTAAATGGACTTGTTTTTCGTGTTCGTAGATTTGAGATGATAAAAACACTGAAAATATATGTACTTCCACATCTTGAATTTTTAGATTCGATGAGATCCGAGTAAAATCTACTTTTTCGCTTAGAAAATATAGTAATCTTTCACAGTAAAAAAAATAAATAGATAACAAAGAAAACTAGTATATTTGGTTTTCCTTAGTTATTCTGCAGGCAGTTAATTAATTTTCCAACCATTTTTCCTCCACCAGAATAAACACCAAAACTTGTTATATATGTACCAATTTATTTATTTATTATTACTTTTTTTCTACTGAGCGTCATTGGACTGGATATGCTGCCCCACTGACACTGACCGCATTGTAGGCTTTCAAGTGCTTGTATGCTGCCCTATGTCCAGTAGAAAACTTGCTGCAAATTCATTTATTTACTTATTTTGTATCTATAAGTGGACTAATGTTCTTGATCGACAGAGTTCTAAGATAATTCTATCTAAAAGCATTTGCTTTTAAATGACTGCATATAATTGTAATGTGGCCAAAAAAAAATAGCAATGCTCTTGGTGTCATAGCCAGACAGCCATTGAGTTAGGTTTACTCTTGGTAAACCTAATAAATTTTCTAAATTTGTTATACATTACATTTTTCGCATATTTTTCCACGAATGCTACCATTTTCATGACAATTTTTACATTACAGGCATCATTGTTTCTAAGAGACAGAAACTGCAATTTGCAAAAGAATAACGAAAATATTTATGATGAAACCCGAATTGCTTTATTTGCTATAATTTGACTTTTTGAAACGCTTCAAGGAGAGAGAGAGGGAGAGAGGAAAAAAAATAAAAAGGACCTGAATAATTTCATCAAATTTTCTCTAGTCATTTTCTGTGCTTAAACTATAGCTATCTGCTGCCGACCTTACAAATTACCTAGTGCACAAACCAACTTGTATAAATTTCTTTGAAATAACGCAGATCTTAATATACAATACATCATAATCCCCAAAAAAAATTCTCAGTACTAACAGAAAAAAATAATATATATATACACACACACACACACACATATATACCGGTGATAATAAAAAATAAAAATAAAAAATCAACTGTTTGGTGTTCAAAAATAGGTATTGTCTTTTATAAAATTAGCTCCACAATGGAGCATGAAATGAAGACAAAAGTACTAGCAAAGCAGCTGAAATACAGTTGCTTTAACATTGCTATAAGGATCCAAAGGGCAAAAAAATATGTTTCTGGTAATCAGGCACAAATAGTCATTCGCTCTTGAAATTCCAAGTATCCAAACAATCGAATAAAGGCAATCAGGACCCGACGCTAGTCGAGTTCAGCCTTTCCTACTAACTATCTCTGCCATAATCATTTTTCGAATCAGGGTTAGTCTCACTGTCATGGCCATTCAGGCCTAAACACAGATCCAGAGTCTCATTCAGGTCTTGGCGTACCACCTGATTATTCTCCTGACATTAAAAACAAAAATAGAAAACCATCTCAATTGAGCTGATTATCAAGCATTTTCTTATGAACAAGCAATCCTATTAAAAAAAAAAAAGACAGGTGAAGGAATCCTGTACAACACCAGTTTCACAGAAAACTGAGCATCATAATTTAAACCGAGGAATATAGTGTCCTTATCCATCAGTTAACATGGGACAAGCCTCTCCTGACAAAAACTAGAAAGCAATAACGATAAATTACGCAAAAAGAGCAAGACACTAACCTCACTTTCATCAATGGGAACATCATTGATGTCAGGTTTTTCGTCCAAAACTTCACCCTTGGTGGTTAGATCAGTATCATTTGGCTTACCTTCATCTTCAACCTTTTCTACAGCCTCATCAGCAGCAGCCTCATTTTTCTGTTCCTCTAGCACAGCAATCTGCATTATCAGACAGCCAAAACAATCATGCATTAATGAAGCATTAACAACAAAAGAAAAAGAAACAAAATCAATTGATTTTCTTTATTTTCTTTCTTTATGTTTTTTGGTTAGACTTTGTTTTGCTTAATATGATTTCGACGACAAAAGCCTAGTTTGAAAGATCCATAAAGGGACTCACAATACAAGCACATAAAGTAAATCTATAATGACGTTACATGATCATTTAGGACTAATTGCTACAGACTTAAAGTAAGTCTCATAACTCCTGTTAGGTTCAGTCTTTCACTGACACATTTTCTACCAAGTGTTCTATAAAAAATGTAACAGATATACAAAACAGGAGATCCAGTATTTTTTGGAATCTTACTCTCCCTGACAAAACAGTTTGTTTCCAATTATAGAACAACCCCAAAGCTACTTAAGAGTACTTCACTAAGACAAAAAAATTTCCCTAAACTATCCTTGTATGTTATTCCCACTTAAACATCAATGTTCCCCCGCACCAGTAACAGTCGACAATCAAAAGATAATTTCACATTCCATTTTATTTCCACTTCAATATGGGCATAGACAAACACATTTCTTCACACGAGTAGGAGAGAGAGATGAACATAGACTACACTTATATGCATTCGGATGAGACTTGGAAATAAGAAGCAAATAACTGTCACAAATATTTTCTAAATGATGTCCATTAACCCATTAGGCATCTGATATAGGCATCTCAGTCTCGTCTGTTTAGTTGCATACCACTTGGACCAAATTCATACCTTAGTCCATAAATGCTATAAATATTCAAGGCAGAAATTTTCCCGACTGCTCTTTTTTGAAAATACTAGATTACTCAGTTTGTGAAAAATAGAAGATATTTCAGTTGAAACAATATCTTAACGTATCAAGAAAAGATGTAATGACGTTGTTAGCATCTGATAATAGAAAAACAAATTGATACAACAGGCACCTATATAACATTGCATAAAGTTCCATTCATAGAACAGGAGACTTTATAAAATTGTTAGAATCTTCTTAGTAATCATAAAGGTCAACATAAAAGATATTGCTACATTGCTATAAATGAACTATTTTTGGCTACTAAACCCTAAACCCTTCATTTAAACAAGCGTCCAATATACTTATCATGATGAAGTTATAGCTTGCCAAGTAAAAAATACAAGTACATTTACCAGGAAACTTGACAGGTGCATGAGAAATTTAGCTATGATAATTATTCCAGATACTTCTTATAGATATCAAGAAACTGAAGAAATGATAAGCTAAAATAAACAAGTTATTATAGCCTTTAGATATGGACAAGAAAAGTACATAGCATAAGGAAAGACGATTAGTTTCTGGGCACTTAGCCACCATTTTAACCAAAAAAGAAAAAGGAAAGAGATTTAACATGTAGAGATGCTAGGAACCTTTAAAAGTTAGATTCTTGATGTTGATAAAACTTAAAGGAGACCTTATCATGTACATCATGACTCCAAACAAAGAAGGTTTTACAAGCATTTAAATGTACTCCAGGCATTTTGTCAAATAAGCACAAGGAGTCAGCCCAAAGTGGAATGAGGCAAAAACCTCAACTTATTTTATTAAAAGAAATATCTAAACATAGAATGCTAAGAAAAACATAAACTCGTAACAAGAAATTCAATTGATTTTCAGTTTCAAAATATTCTAATTTAAATTTTCTGTTTCTCTCCCATAGTTCAACTCTATTATGGCTCTCCACCAAACAGTCTTCAACACCTTCTTCATCAAATAATAGCAAATCCAATACTCTGTCTGCTCACCCTATTTCTCTCTTCTTTACAAAACCTAACACCCAACTGCCTAGAGACCTAAGCCTTGAGAAAGTTCTCCTCACCACACTGAGGCATAAGCCTCAGCACCAGTACATATAGCCTCAAGGGGCTGGCCCTGTGCCTCGCCTTGAGGCCCTCAACAGACAATTTTTAAAACCATACACAAAAACACAATTCCCCATTGACACCGTCACACCTTATGCTCAACCAACATATTAGACACCCTCTTTCATCTTATCTACTCATCTAAATGTAAGAAAGATCAAACAAATCCAAACATGGTAAATGTACTATCTCATATAGTCTTTGTAGCAACATACAAACTATGACAGTAAGCTATAGCATACTGATAATTACTAAAGCTTTTCTAATTTTCCATAGACATAAAAGAACCCCTTTTATCATACAAACTTGATATGTATCAATAAGAATTTTGCATACTACAGCTTTTCTACTTTTCCATAAATAAAAGCAAACCCATGTTTCCTCAAATTTTATCTATTATCAATAAGTGCTTATGTTATAAAATCTCTCAATAAATCTGAAACTTTCATCATAGGTTCTCTAAAGAAAAGATCTCCAACAAAACTTCTAATTCACATATTAAAATCATACTGCAATATATATAATAGCTGCATCTTTGAGAAGTCAGCAAATCTAATAGATATACCATTATTATACTGCTCAACTTCATACAATATTATTGGTCTGCCAACCTTCTTGTACCTATAAATTGGTTATTTACAAATGAGGAGTGACATGTTATTACCAGTTGCGGTTCAAGGTTGTTCAGGAACCAGTATCTTTTGCAATGAAACGAAGCAAATGTTTGTTATGGTCACATTGTAGAGCTTAAAAAGAAAATACAAAAAACTTCACTTCAGTTTACCTTTCAGTCCTCCCTGCATTATCTCAATAGTCATTAATAAATCAAGAAGTCAAAATCATAACTAAAACTAACGCCCCCTATTTATTATTTATTTTCCTCTTCTTATTCTCTAAGAGTCAACTTCACCAACAAGTAATGATGCCACGCACAAAATTTCTACATACCAAAGCTAAAAAAAGCCCAAAGATCCAACCATTAACCAACAAGTAATAATGCAATGCACAAAATTTCTACATACCAAAGATAACAAAAGCCAAAGATCCAACCATTAGCCCTCCCAAACCCCAAATGAAAATTCAGTAACCTCACTTCAATCCCTCACTACAAGAAAACGCTTTAAAACAAAAACAATTAACCCATAATTTGTTTCCATACCCAATTTCTAAGAAAGTGTAGTCTCATTGTTCTCCAAAACCTTTAAAACCAGACCCTAAAAAACCACTATTGACCCACAAACCCTATCCTCCTAAATCAACAAAATCAAAACCACCCACAAATTTCTCTCCTCAATACCAAATTCCAACCCACCCAACCTCCCATCAACCCAAAAGAAACACACTCAAAAACCAAAATCAAAAAAATTGGGTTACCGGAATGTATTTGAATTTGCGCCTGGGAGGCTCCTCAGGTAGCGCCGCAGCGGGGTCGCCACCAGAAACCTTGTCAGCAGCGTTATTGCCGTTGTTGGTGTTATTGCCATTAATGGCAGAGTTTTGGCTTTGGGTAATTGGGGTCCACTTGTAAAGGAGGAGATGGGAACCGTTATTACCGTTAGTGGTACCGTTGGGGGTATGAGACTGAGGGTGATGGTGGTGAGAGTGATTGGTGGTGTTAGATGCTGCTGCACTACTACTACTACTAGAGGGCGATGCTACGTGGACCCATTTCTTCTTCCACCTCCTCACCGGCCCATTGAACACCGTGGCCGGTCCGTATCGGGTCGAGGACCGCCCAAGTCGGGCCCCAACTCCCTCCATGAATCGCTGCCGGATCGATGATTCGGTGGCGGCTCGGGCGAAAGCGTCCGATCCGCGATAAATAAATAAATATATATATATATAATTTTATAAAGAAAAAAAACAAATGAAATTTTTTATTTAAAAAAAAAAGAAAAAAAAAACCAACGGAAATAAGAGGAAATTTCTTCTTTCTTGGTTTTCTTTCTTCTTCTCTCTAAGAGAGCCGTCTTCCATTCTTTTTCTCTCTTCCTTTGTCTCTCTAAAGACAGGTGTCCTTTTGGCTTTTTATTTGGTTTGCGTGTGTACTGCCGTTTACGATGTTATCAATGTGCTGGTAGATCAGAGCCGTCTATTACTTAAACTCTTACCAAATCGGTCTTGCATTCTTCTTCTTTTTTTCTTTTCTTTTTTTCCTCTAATAGCTCGGGTCGTACTCTTATCTTATATTGATTGGAATTTTAGGAAATATATTATAGATTTTTTTTTTTTTGCTTTGAATATATTTCAGAAGATGTCTATAGTTTTCTCAACCAGCATTGAAAAAGAATCAAAATAAATAAACACCATTGAAAAATAAACACCAATTGCTACAAGCCCGTAAAAACCCAATAAGTTTTTTGTAACTTTCTCTAGTTTAACTTTGTTAGGAACTTAGGATGAGGAATGACAGCAGTGATTTACAAAAGAAAATACTAATAAAAAATATGGGAAGCAATTTTCATATTTTGTGAAGAATATTTTTATTTTATTTTACTTTCATTATAAAAAAATCATACAATATTAAAAAATATAAAATGGCACTTTTGCTTTTGCATTTTGCATTAAAAACTAATTAAAATTCTACACTGTTATGAACAATTTAAGAATTCTCATAACATAAAAAATAAAAAAAAATAAAAAAAAAGATGTTTATTGTTGTGGCGATTTTTCGTCTCGGGTCGGGCTTTTTGGGTTCCTGCAAAAACGGAGCCAAACCGGTTAGGGGGACGCCGGTGTAGTGGCCGGCGTTTCTCCTCTGATGCTTAAATCAGTTTTCATCTTTTGTTTTTGAGCATAAAAATGACTAAAAGTGGTTAAAAAATGATAAAACGGGGGGTCAAAGTTGGAGGAAAAAAGGGAGAAAAGTTTTGGAGAGAGTTCAAGAAGCTAGGAGGCCGAAAATCCAAAAAGATGTGGCCAAATGAGGGAGCTGTCCAGTTTTGTGAGGTGAGAGAGATGATGAATAGTCTTTTTTGCTTTATTTGGTGGTGTAATCATCACATGGAAAGGTCAAAATTCTACCTATTCCCCCAAATCCAAGGTTTGGTAGTCTCCAAATTCACCAACCCCAAGGCAGCAGAAATTTTGGGAAAAAAAGAGAGAAAAGATGATGAGGGTGATGGGGGTTGGTGGTGTCTCGGGCTACGTGTGGCTCCAAAATCTGATTCCCCCTTTTTTGCCCTCATTTTTACTTCATAATTTATACATAGAGGGTTCAGATTAACTTATCAAAAACTTTATATCCCAGATGGGAGACAAGTGTCTCTTCCCAAATTTATGGGCTTTGGATATTTTTGGGCTTAAGTGGCCCACCACTTTATTGGGTATTTATTTTACTACCCTCAATCATTAGATATTGGGCTCAATTGATAGGCAAAAATACACACAACATTTATCATATTTTATTCAAATGATCCAGCTAAAAATTTATAGCTGGAGCAATACAAATTAAAAACCATTAAGGCCAATCATAAACAAATAAGGCAAATCCTAACCATACCAATATTTAAGGAATAAATATGAACTAATAAGACTAAGTAATATGTTGTTAATGACTGAGACTCTTGACTTGACCTGGTCCTCTCTACTAAGCAACAACTGCTATCACTCCTTGGACTTATATTAGAACTTACATTAGGCACATAACAGCTCCTCCCTGCTTAAAATATCCTTGTCCTCAATGATGAAAGCTGGATATGTCTTGGAGAACCGTCGAATATCTTCCCGAGTAGCATTTTCAGTAGAAGAGTTGCGCCACTGTACCAAGATCTTCTTCTTAGGCCGATAATGTCCTTTAGTAATCACCCTCTTGCTTAAAACTTTTTCTGGCTGTGGAATGGAAGAAAGAATTAGACTTACAGCATTTGTGGAATGATCTAGTTGAGTCGTTTTTGCTAGTGAAACTCCATCATATTTCCTTAATTGACTCACGTGGAAAACATCATGAATATGTGAGTCTTGTGGCAGCTGTAACTTGTATGCTACTAACCCAATTCGATCAACAATTTTGAAAGGTCCAAAAAATTTTGGTGACAGCTTGTTAGAAAGTCGATGAGCCACCGTGTGTTGCTTATATGGCTGGAGCTTAACATAAACCAAATCTCCATTCGCAAAATAGACCTCATGTTGTAGCAAATTGGCAAATGTGCTCATGCGATTTTGGGCCTGCATCAATTTGTTGCGCAATTTCCTTATAGCAGCGTCCCTATCTTGCAAATAAACATCTACAGCATCCACATTGGAGGTTCTCGGTATATAGGTAATCACACTAGGAGGTGGACGCCCATAAACCACCTTAAAAAAGAGTAACTCCAAAAGAGGAATGGAGTGATGTATTATAGCTAAATTATGCCCAAGGTAACCAATCCACCTTTTTTTTGGTTCCTCACTAGCAAAGCATCTTAAATATTGTTCCAATACTCTATTAATGACTTCAGTTTACCCATCGGATTGAGGGTGGTAACTGAAGCTCATATTTAGAGTTGTTCTTTGCATATGAAACAAAGCTTTCCAAAAATGGCTAAGAAACAATTTATCATGATCACTTACAATAGTAGTGGGAACTCCATTCAAACGCACCACATTGGCAATGATGGCTTTTGCTATTGTAAAGGCAGTGAATGGGTGGCGAAAAGCAATAAAGTGAGCATATTTTGATAACCCATCAACAATGACCATGGCCATTGTATATCTATTGGAAGAGGGCAATCCCTTAATAAAATCCATAGAAATCTCTGACCAAAGTGCCGTTGGAATAGGTAAAGGCTGGATGAGCCCAACAAACTTCATACTATCACTTTTGTTCATTTGGCAAACTTCACATCCCTGGAGAAATTTACTGTCTGACGCATGTTTTCCCAAGAAAAAGATTGGAGGAGGTTTGACAATGTTTTGTGGAATCCGAAGTGCCCTCCAATGGGAGTTGAATGATGTTCGGCTATGATGGTAGTCACTAATATTGATGCCAAGTTCAAGTAAATGGTCCCATGTTTAAACCAAACCCCATCTTGAAATGAAAATAGAGGATTTGTCACCAACCTCTTATAGAACAGGTCAGTTAAGGCTTATGCTTGAAGTTGGTTCCACCAATCAACACGAGGAACATAAATTGAAGAACACTAAAATTCCACCACCTGAGATAGTGCATTGGTGGCCTAATTTTCCATTCCCTTTTTGTACTCAATTACATAATCGTATCCAAGAATTTTAGGAACCCAACGAGTCTGTGCTTGAGTCGTTATCCTTTGTTCCAACAAATATTTTAAGCTTTTGTGATCAGTCCGGATAGTGAATGGTTTTCCAAGATGATACAGACGCCACCTACGAATAGCTTTGACAATAGCTAACATCTCTTTTTCATAGGTAGATAAATGGAGAAGCGTACCTTTTAAAGCCTCACTATAAAATGCTATGGGTCGGCCTTGCTGCTGTAATATTGTTCCTAACCCTTTCCCATTGGCATTGCATTCAACCACAAACGATTCTAAAAAATTTGGCAAACCTAGAACCGGCGTCAAAGTCAAAGCTGTTTTGAGTAAATTAAAAGCATTATCTGCTTCCTGGCTCCAGTGAAACCCATCTTTGGTTAATAATTGAGTAAGAGGAGCGACAATTCCGCCAAAGTGCCTAATGAATATTTTGTAGTATCCCGCCATACCCAAAATCCCCCGCACCTCTCGAACTGTAGTCAGCACTGGCCAAGCTAGAACTGCTGTAATTTTTCCCCGATCTACTGCTACTCCATCTTCTGAAATTATGTGTCCAAGATAATCAACTTTTTGAACCCCAAATTTGCACTTTTCCGTCTTTGCATAAACTTGATTTTCCATCAGAGAATAGAGAACATTTGAAGATGAATAAGGTGCTCATCCCAAGTTTTAGAATATACCAGGATATCATCAAAAAAAGCAAGGACAAACCATCTCAAGAAAGGTCGAAACACATCGTTCATAAGTCGTTGGAAAGTAGCAGGCACATTAGTCAATCCGAAGGGCATGACCAGGAACTCGTAATGACCATCATGTGTCCGGAAAGCAGTTTTGGAAATATTGCTTTTGTGTACCCAGATTTGATGATACCCGGATCATAAATCAAGCTTAGAAAAGTACCTAGCACCATGCAATTCATCAAGTAGTTCATCAATTACAGTATAGGAAACTTATCTTTGATGGTGATATTATTGAGAGCTCAATAATCAACACAAAATATCCACTTTCCATTGGCCTTCTTAACTAATAGCACTGGTAAAGAAAACAGACTGTTGCTTGGACGAATCAATCTGGATTGCAATAATTCTTTCACCATTTTTTCATTCTCTGTTTTCTGATAGAAGGGATATATGTAGGGGGGCACACTGACTGGTTCAGAATTGGGTTGAAGCGTTATAGGGTGGTCCTGTGTCCAAAGTGGTGGAAGAGAGCTCGACTTTTGGAAAACGCCAGAGAACGCTAATAAAAGCCGTTCTAATTCGGCTTGGGCTGTATCTGGCTGAGAATTTTCCTCTATTAATAAAAATTGAATAAAAAACAGAGTACCTTGTAGTGCAGAGAGTTATTTTTCAATTAGAACTCATATTTCCTTATGACTCATTCCATTGAGAGTGTGGGCCACTCCATTTTGCTTAAAAGGATATGGTTAATTTTGAGTAATATGTCTCAATGGGCCCCAGGGTTGCTAACCACTGCACTTCAAGCACCAATGGGCAGGCGACTACAGGGAGTACATAAAAGTCGGCTACTATCTCTACACTTTGTACGATAATTTAATCCCACGGCAAACTCTCACACACTTAATCCGCTCTTTGTTTGCGACAAGCACACTAAATCTTTTTTCGTTTTCCACCTTGATTCCCATCTTAGAAACTATTACATGATCAACAAAATTGTGAGTACTACCACCATCAATAAGTATGGGTACTAACATGTTTCCTAATTTTCCTTGAATTCTCAAGGTTCGTGAATGATCGGCTCCGGATATTGCGTGAAAGAAATTTATGGCACTACATCCATCATATTAGTTTCAACCTTTATTGGTGTTTCCGAGTGATCTTCAATCATAAAAAGTTGTGGTCTCTCGCATCGGTGGCCAGGTACAAATTTTTCATCGCAATAAAAACAGAGCCATTTTTTCCCTTCTTCCTTGTACCTCCTGGTTGGACAATCTTCGCGGATTTATTAGGGAACTGAGACTTGCTATTTGTGAATTGGGGTTGGCCCTTAGTAATCCTATAGCCGAACTCAGATTGCTTCTGGACGGGTTAGTGGTATTGGGAGGTCGATTGTTGTAGTTCATCCTCTTCTAGACCTGAATCTTTTCCTCCACTAATCTGGCAACACTAATTGTTGCTGCCAATGAACGAGGCTGCTTTATTTTCATCTCTAGCTGAATTTCATTCCTCAGTCCTACAATAAAACTTCTTATTAAGAATCTCTCAAGTAAGCCATCCACTTGTTAAGACAACCTCTTAAAAACTTCCTGGTATTGTGCGATTGTTGATGTTTGGCGTAGGTGGGTCAGCTCCTCCGTGGGGTCCTCATAAACGGTTGGTCCAAATCTCTGTAAAGCTGCATGAGTCAATTCCTGCGAAGTGAGAGGTCCTTTGAACTTTACTAGCCATTTTGTGTCATTGTAAAGCAATTCCTTCCAAATGGAAAGAGGCCAATTGTGCTTGCTGGCGCTCGAATACCCCATTGTAATAAAAAAATTGTTCGGCTTTGTATATCCAACCATTTGGATCACTCCCATCAAATTTTGGAAAGGTCAATTTGAGTGAGGGGTTACCTAGATTCCTTGGTTTATTGCTGGTCTCTCCTTGATCGAATGGGTTCTCCATAGCAACTGAATTTTGTGGGCTCGATGCCAACCTTATAGATTGGAGCTCTTGGAGCACATGTTGAAGAGCATCGCTAACTTGATCGAAACGAGATTCATGTCGTGTAAGGGCATCATTCACTTCACTTCAGAATTCTACGTTAGTCTTGCCTTGGGTTTCCATCCTTAACCAGGCTTTGATACCAAATGTTATGAACAATTTAAGAATTCTCACACAAAGAAAAGAAATTAGAAACAAAAAGATGTTTATTATATTTCTCATACTTTATTCAAATGGTCCAACCAAATATTTATAGCTAGAGCAATACAAATTAACAACCATTAAGGTCAATCCTAACAATACCAATATTTAAGGAATACATATTAACTAATAAGACCAAGTCCTATGTTGTTAATGACTAAGACTCTTGACCTGGTCCTCTCTACTAAGCAACCACTTCTATCACTGCTTGGACTTATATTAGGACTTACATTAGGCACATAACAGAAAACAAACATATATGCAACACGTGAATATTATAAAATTATTTTTTTGCATTTTCTCATTCTCATATGAAACTTTTGTATGTAGTAGGACTATTGAATTTCATATGCATTCGATCGAAGCATTGGTTTCGTTCAAAAAATGAGCCAAAATTTTAAATCCTAAACCCTTAACTTTCATAAACTCAGTTGGTGCCCAAGCATAAGCATAAGCTTTCTCTCCATTTTGCTTGTTCTTGAATTGTAGCAAGAGCAAAAGTCTTCGATTGCACATGAATTTCGTTCTCAGCGATTGCGAGAAGTTATGCAACTTTTTTAGTAAGAAGAACAATAATGAGCGAGAAGACCATAGGACATTCAGCCTTATCCTTCTGCCTAGAAAGGAGGTCATCCATGACCGTAGGGGGGCTTCCATCTCAAGAAGAGTCATGTACCAAGGTCGTGAGCATTGCCACCATGGTCGATTCAAGTATTGGTCGCACGACTAGCAGAGCAATCCCAGTCCACTTGCCTAGGTCCAGGCCCGCCTCTCCTACCCCATCCACATTGTCGGGGGCCTTGCTCCCACCTTGATGCAACCATAATTTTTCTTCCGCCTATGCCTAAGCTTTTGGTTATGTGATTTAACCACTTGCTTACATGCTAAGGTATCCAAGCCAAGCTCTACCACCTTTGGTCTGGGGACTTCCACCACATATTCATCCACCACAATTCAGTGCTTAACCCGATGGTAGACAGGTTCACCTACAACTTGTGGCCATGGATGAAAAGGGTTTGGATTAGGGATTTTGGATCGTTTAAATAGACATTGAAGGTAAAAGAATCAAATATTCTTAAATTATTCCCACATGCAATACATATGTTAAATTTGTTAAATTTTTTGACAAAAAATACAAAAAGGACCGATAATGCAAGATTTTTAATGAGTTTGAGGTGCAAAATAAACAAATTATTTAAAGTGCGATGTACAAGACTCAATACTTCAGAATGCAATAGTTTTAATTTCTCTAAAAACAAATAAAATTTATCCAAAATAAGATATATGTTAGAATTATGTAAAGTTAAATTCCATTGATTTACTTTCACTAAGCATATGCATCAAGTCGGTTAGGCTTAAGGCATCCAAACATCATGAAGTTCATTATGCACTTGTTTGGATTATGATATTAGAGGAATGATTTAATTCGATTCCCAAAGCATATGCATCAAGTCGAATAGTTTGGAATTTGATTAATTTTAAAATTTTAATTTGATTAGATTAAATTTTAAATAGTTCAATTAAATCTAATACAAATTGGTCTTTTATAATAATTTAATTGACAATAACTAATGATTTCAAAATCTGAAGCTAAATTTTTTATTTTTTCCAAATTATTAAAAAAATATAATAAATATCGGTACCCAATTTCAAACAAATCCTATAAAGTTATTGGTTTACATAAATAAATTGTCACATTCTAAAAATAAAAAGATTTTAATGCTTTTATAATTAATGTTATTTGCGCATTATAATTTATAAGTTTAATTTTAAATTTCTATCTTTTCCACAATTCACCTCCACACTGCTCATGACAAGGAGGTTTTATTTTTTGGTAAATGCTCATGACAAGGAGTTTTTTTTTTTTTGATGAAAACTCATGACAAGGAGTTGAAAACTGTTTTGAGTTTCAAGAAGAATATTCAAAAACTTCCATCATTGTCATACCTAAACTTTTCACACCAATTTCACCAAAAATAAAAAAATAAAAAAATAAACTTTTCGCACCAAAAATGAGAGAATCCCAAAATTCCAACATGAGAATAAGTGGATACAAAAATAATTTGAAAAACATGTTATGCATTTATTTTATGGAGTTTGGAATTTGTTTTTCTTTATTTCACTGAGATTCACATTCTTTGGTAGACATCAAATACAAAAAATAAGACAAATTAATGGCTTCACCAGTGAAACAGTTTAATGTTTCTCTCCTAGTATAAAGATTTTTAATTGGAATTATCGTATAAAAAGAAGGAAAAAAATGATTTGAAAATAAGCTTAGAAATATATATATTTTTAAAAATATATAAAAGAAACAAATTTACCTTTTAAAAATCAATATGTGAATGCCGGTTGCACCGTCTTACATGGACATCAGTAGCACCTGATCACAGTTCATCAACAGGGAGATGTAGGGCTCAGATCAATCCTATTCCCCAGCATTTCCAAGATCCCCAATATAAAAACCAACAATCAGCCTGCTAGGGTTAAGAAATCACAGAAAGCCCACTCTATTTTTTTTTTCTTAGTGTTCCATCTCTATTCCATCTCTGCAGTTCTAATTCTCAGTGTTTGAGATCTGTGTATGCGAGGCTACATGTACCAAGAGGAAGGGTTTGCAATACCCTTAATCTTGAATTGCCAAAGCGGCTGTAGCTATATCAATACTCTTCTGAGAAGTTTACTGGCCGGTTGTTGTGAGATTTTTCCAATCTCCGTCAACAAATCTGCTTACCGAACTTCTCACACTTCAATCTTCTTCTCTAATTTTAAATTTTTTCATTAATTTTTTGAAAATTTTGTTTGGAAATCGAAGATCGAAACGAGAAGGGAAGAAGAAGGAAATGGCGTGGGGTTTAGCCATTTCAAGAGACCCTTCTCTTATATCAATTTTCAATACTTTTTGATGGTCACCTTCCAGGCAAACCTGCTTTGGTTTCCCAGCTGTTTGCGTCTATCGGTGCCTACATTTTTTTTTCCTCCTTTTCTTTAAAAAAATTTAATTGTCGTTTGTTACGAACGCCTCGACGTAAGTATGCCCAAAATAAATTATTCAAGTTTTTTTTTTGAAATAAAATTATTTAAGTTTTCAGATCGATTTTCTTTGACAAGATTTGACTAGTATTGTTATCTTGTGTGGTCCTTTGCTTACTTTTATTTTTCTTTGACAAGATTTGACTATTATTCTATCTTGTGTGGTCCTTTGCTTACTCTCTCTACCAACATAAATGCTACTTTGGATGTTTCTGGTTTTGGAACTCGGATTGAACCCGTTAAATTGGATCCGTTTGCTCAAGTAATTTGGATTAATTGGAAAGGATTGGGATGTTTCATTGAAAATTGTGGGATTTTGATATAATATTTGCAATAATTCAACCTTCTTTATACAAGGAATTTCTGATACACCAAAAAAAAAAATAATGGCCAAAATGAAAACCCAAACACTCCCAAATATATAAAATTCCCAGAAAAACCTAATTAAGCAAAATAAATCCATTAATCTTTTGGAATTTTCTGGTTTTGGGACCCTGATTCGAACCCTTTAAAATAGAATCCATTTGCTCCCTTTAAAATAGAATCCATTTGCTCAAGTAATTTGGATCAATTGGAACTGGTTCGGACAAGTTACATTGAAAATAACCAAGTGGGATTTTGATATAATATTTGCCATACTTCAAACTTCTTTTTACAAGGACTTTCGGATACACGAATTGATTGGTTGTACCAGTGGCCAAAATGTAAATCACATACTACTAAAAAGAAAGAAAAGAAAACCCAAACAATCCCAAATATATATATATATAATTCCCAAAAATCACCTAATTAAGAGACAAATAAATCTCAATATATAACAGAGCATAATCAGTAAGGCTAAAAGCCTGACTCAAATGCAGCAGTTACAAGTCCTACTCTCCTCCTCCCAATCTTAGTGGCTAATATTTCATGTCTGCAAAAATAAAACGTGTTTGGCAAAGCTTCAAAACCCACACGTCTCTTCCCACCAGATGCGTGGTTGTCTTCTCGTTCAGAATCAGAAGATGCTTTTCCTGCTGAAACTGCACTGGTGGTTCGCTTATAGGAACCGAACCATTTAGCAGTCATATACCCATTTCTTCTCCACGGTGGCATTGCCATGTCCATGCTTTTCATCGACTGTTTGATTGCTCTGCACATTGTCCTCACTATCTTCTTCAGCTCTCCCGCTTTCCCGACGTATATCTTCGGGAATATCTCCAACAATGAAGCGTATTGATTGGTGGGTCGGGCTATTTCGAACTCTCCTACTAAGCATGCTTCGACGATGTATCGATTTCCGTCGACGTTCACGTCTACGTATTCGTAATCTCCTGCGGGAAAACGTATGGATTTTTCCCATTTTGATTTGCAAAGGCCTGCATAATTTTGACATATTTAGATTAATGAATATCAGTGATAGAATTTCAATAATTCATGGGTATATATGTTTTACCGAAAGGAAATGAAGAGGAAAATATTAAATTTATATTATATTGGTTGTTGTCCAAAAGCATAAATTATACTAGATGCTTTACTTTAATATCAAAAATTAAATAAAATGCTTTAATTTTGTCTAAATTGATATGGATGAGTAAAATTCATTGCGTTCCTAATTAGTAAAATAAGCAAGCACCACATCGGATTCATAGCTAAGCAGAATTAAGAACTAAAAGTTTTAATTCAAAATTAAACAGGGCAGAAGTTATAAAAAAAAATAATAATTACTCACCGGCATCGAATCCCTTTTCGCGTAAATGAGTCATCAACCGGCGTTTGTAACTCCGGGAAGATTTATCATCTCCGATAAAACCGGAAAAAGCTTCTGCCTCAGCAAAAATCTTCCTTTTCACATCATCATCACCCCCACAACCAAACAGACTCTGAAGCGAATCCTTGGTCTCAGAATCAGACCAATAACCTTCGGAATCTCCACTTTTCGGTTCCATCTCCGGCTGAATTTCCTCATAACGATCACCGTCACCTCTTTCGATGAAAGACTTAACGAGATCCGACAAATACGCGTCGCTCTCCGGCGAGTGTTCACTCCCACTGCTCTCGCAGAGTCTCACCTTAGCTACCTCATCGAAAGCCGCCGCTACTCTCTGAAACCTCACAGGGATTTTACCCATTTTTTTTTTTAATTTTTTTGTTCTTTCTTTCTGATAACCCTTTTGGCTCAATTCTCTATCTTCTTTTCTATTGGATCGCTTTTGTCGAGCTTTTCAGACACTTTTCAGAAGAGAACGATGGAAGTGCATGAGATTGAGGCTGTGAGCGTTATATATATGGAGAGCAAGTAAGAGAGAGAGAGATATGGGCCTGTGATGTTGTCATGTTATGATCATGGTGTTTTCATACAAGACAAAGTTGGATAATGAGGTATATAGAATTAGACTAACGCCGTTACATGCAATTACTAAAAGATTAGAAAAGAAAAAGGGTGTTCTGTTTTTCTCAATGAATCTTCCCATTTTTACGTCCCGTTTCATCTGTTTTCTATATTTTGCTTCTAGGAGTCGAGATTCATAAGGATTGTGAATAAATCTTATAAATAAGGATTAATTAATGACTTCTTTTTTTATCTATAAATTAAACCTTTAATTTAATTTGGTGGGTCTCTCTCGTTGTTAATGGCTGAGGTTGTCATTCCATATACGGATTAATTAAATTAATGGTGATTTATTTTATCCTTTTTTTTAATTAGATATACACTGTTTGGATTTTGTCCGTGCCTAATTTTCAGGAAATTATACCATAACATCTCAAGAATATACTTTGTTCTTGAATTGGAAATTTTCTATTGCACTTTATTTTTTTTAGCAATTTATAATGTTGTACTTTGTACTCTATTTTTTTTTCCTTTACAAAACTGGACTTTGCAATACATCGAAAAGTAAAACAAAATAAAATAAAAAAATTGTTAGTCATCATTATCGGTAATAACTACTCGCCATGAATGATAATTTTATACACTTCCAAAATCTCTATCTCTATTTACAGTAGTTGTTTTGAATTTTTCTAAGCTCATTACCAACTACCATATATGTTGTTACATCATGGATATCTATAATGGGAGATTATATTTATGTAACAATGAATTCAAAGACTCATCATGGATACTATAATCTAAATTCAAAGACTCATCATGGATGTTCGTTGCGGATAGAATCCACTGTCAACATGAAAACAATGAATTCATTTCATTTTTTTTTTTGCTTTTTAAAATTAAAAATCTACATGATAAATAATATAATTTATACTAATAGCTAATTGAATTATTATGTGAGCATGTAGATTTCATTCATAATGATAAGGAACGGTAACAGGTAACATTTTTCTAGCTAAGATCCTTCTAACTGATCATATTGTATGTTGATGTATTTGTTTACAAACAATTTGACCTACAATTTTGCATTTGACTATCTTAATTTACTTTGGGAACGGCACAGGTATTGGTATTTGTATGGTGGCCCAGTTTCTTAATTTTGACGATGTCTAACGGCAGTTTATAGTGCTGTCTCTAAATGTTAATTGGACTTGTATTGACTGTATCAAGTAACGAATGCCCTCCAACGCCATGCGAAAACGTGAACATTGGGTATTCGCATGTGTGGCTCACGAGGGAAACGATCTTTACACCGTTACTTACACGTGTGACGGTGTTGCTATCTCGTGCGCTCTTTTTTATTTTTTGGCTTTTCCATGTCAGCATATCCTACTGGATGTGGGAAATAGGCGACGTTGTCTTGAACTATTGTTTGAGATGTCCAAGTTCAATGAATCTGGTTTACGTCTCGGTTCAATGTACTATAAGTTTTCTTTTTTCCCTTTGCATAACAGATAATTTTCCAAAAATTTAAAATAGAACGCCATTGAAATTATTTACACCTAACAAAGACGTTTTACGGCCGCCAAATGATATTTTATTTTATCTTTTATTTTGTCTTTCAACAAGCTTCAAGGAGAATGTTTGCATTTCCCGATGTGAATGATTTGCACAAAATATGAAATACTCATAAATGATAAGGTTTTTTCCCTTCAAATTTTAAAGATCTTTATTTATTTCGCAAATATTTATCTTAAATTTTTTAGATGGACTAAATTCATTTATTAAATTTTAGATAACAACTAATTAATATAAAAATTAAAATCTTTTATTTATTTATTTATTTTTTTACATATTGTCAACTGTCTATTAAAGCTGTGTCAAAAAAGAACTATATATTAACATATTTGGTGATCAATATTTTTTCCATATTTATAATTTTTTTTAATGAACATAATAAAGTATATATAACTATATTTATTTGACGAGATCCATATATTTTTATTTCGCAAAATAAGTTACGTTCTCATTTTGTACAAACATGAAAAAAAACAAAAACAAAACTCAATATTATTGGTGGTATAAATAAGATATTACGTTGAGCACCAATAATGGTATTATTGTAGGCCACCCTCTAAAATTGGTATTATTTGTATGTTACTTGTATCATTATTAATTTTATTGCCTAGGACTTCACTGTTTCTATCACTTTTCCACTCGGTACTTTTACATGAAGTTACACTTAAAAATGACATTTTTTTTTTAGTTTTTCTTTTTAATAATAGTATGGGTGAAGAAAACAAATGGATATTATTAAATAGTATTCCACATAATTGTGATCACTATTTATAATACGAACCTGACCTGTTATAGGACTGTGTACACCGATGCTAACTAAAATAACAACACGTGCTTTTATTTCCCTAAAGAGGTTCTCAAATTATTGACTTTGTAGTGGAGTAAACGGTGACAATTATGTAATACTATTTATCAAAAAAGTAATATTACAGGAATTACTATCGTATTTATTATATATATAACTATTATATTGGTATATATATTATTATATTTTAAATATAAATAAATAAATTAAAAATAAAAATAATTAAATATAAATAAATCGAATAATAATATATATAATTATGAAATATAATGATAAATTATATTGAATAATTTTATTTTTATAAAAAAAATTATTATTTGATACTTTTTTTTCTAATTAAATTTTATGTGATATTTCATAATTTCTTTGATGATATACAATTAACTTTTCTTCGAAAAAGTTAAACTGAACTACATATATATATATATATATATAGAGAGAGAGAGAGAGAGAAAAGCGGAGTATTCTGTATTCGATCTCATTACCAATGTTAAGCTGGAGATAAAAACAAAATTACATTTGATTATTTACTGATGAAGATTTATTGGATATTATTTTTTTAAAATATTTTAATTCATTTGAATGTTTTTAATACTTAAATTACTAATTACTATTTGTCACAGAGAGTGACAAGACAACTTATATGGCATATGAACAAGCAAGCCAATTTTATTATTTCCCTAAATGTAAACAAAACAGTATTTTTGGTATGTTTTCGTGAATTTTACTTTGATGGGATATTCCGAGTGTATTTAGAATCATCTTTTTATTTTTATTTATTTTTATTTTTTTTATGAAGGGTGTGTATGGTTACCTTTGATATACAAAATTATATTGAGCTGCATTAGATTAGTCTATACTGCATTGTATTGAATTATACAGTAATGTGTTGTATTTATCCTAATTTGCATATGGTGCATTTTTATATTTTATATAAGTATTATGTTTCGTACAATATTGTATTGTAATAGACTTTCTTAATTAATTTTTTAATCAAAATAATCAAATTTATATCTTTATTTAAAAAAATTTAATTTAAAATTAAATAGAATAAATAATATTTCATTTATGTATAATAAAAACAAATATCAATACAAATAAAATTATAAAACTAATTTATATCAAAATTAACACATAATATATATATATATATTGTAGGTTCATGAAATAAAATAAAATAAATTGTATTCTCAAGTGTATTAGTTAACACCAAATATTTAGTGTGTATTACAAATACATGCTGCTATTAAAAATGGAGACGGGTATTAGATTTATCTAAAAGTATTACCAAACACAATATTAGACAAGCATAATACAATACACTTCTTTTATATACATGCTAATACAGAGTACGAATATTTACCGGAAAAAAATAAATAATACAGATTACCAAAAACATTACCTTAAAATTATCACTTTTAAAAATGGATAAAGGATTATATTGGTAATTAACCATCTACGAGTCATCATCATCAGGCCCATTTAGTTGGGGCACTAGTGGGCCAACAATCCAAAATAGGTCGTACTCAGAGGAATCTAAAATGGGCCTGGTCGATCAGATCCGAACTGCCAGAAAAAAAAAAAAAAAAAAAAAAAAAAAAGGTAACACGCGTATGAAACTCGGAAAGTGGAAAATTAATTAAAAAAAGAAACGTATAAAATAAATAAAAATAAATCAAAGAAAAAAAAGAAGAAAGATACACAAGCAGTCTCGGTCTCTATTTCTCTGCCTCGAACGCCGAAAAGAGATTCTCAGCCTCTTGCCCCTGAAGCTAATCCCTTTGAAAAGTTGTCTCTGGGAGAGACTAAAACCCAGCAGAGAAGAAATAAGACGATCCCCTTTAGCTGACAAGGTTTGCGTCTTTTTTCTATCCATGCTACTTTTGATTATACAAATTTATCTTTTTCCATATACATTTTCTGTTTCCGGGAAAACTTATGTTTGTTCATTGTTTCGTATTATTTTCGGGGTTGGATTTTTTAATTTTTTTGGGTATGCTATCTATGCGGACCTGGACTTGGATAATTGTTGATGTTGGTTTTCCTGTTTACTTTGGCATTGAATTGCTATATATAGTTTTGGTGTGTTGGTTGGAATGAATTGGTTCAGATTGGTTGTTCCTAGATATTTTGATTGAATTGTTATGTGTATTTTCTTTTTTCTTTTTTTAAATTACTGAGAAAAAAATTGGTGGTTTTATTGGGTCCCAGGAGTTTGTTATGTGGGATCTGATTATGTCTACCCGGACTATGGGTAATTGATGAGTTAATATGCTTGATTATGGGTTTTTATTGGTTAATATTTAATAAGGATTTATTGGAAGTAGTTTGTTTCACTTGTGCAAGGTTTACTTGATCGATTGGATTAGTCAAACATTACATGTCATTTTAGTTTTGTAGTAGATCATTGTAGTCTGATTTTTTTATATGTTTTTGGTGATGCTGGGTCTGATCATAACTCCACAATTAATATGCTTTTTTGTGTTTTCAATAATTTTTTACAAACTGAATGAACTTGAGCATCTTCATGCTGGGATGTTGGCAGTTTGCAGTCCTTTTGTCACTATTCCTGTGAGTAGGTCATACTTTCCTTGTATTGAGGCATGTTATTATCAGTGGTCCATAATAGATTCATCATTGTGAAGAATATTATATACCCCTGTGACTTTTTTCTTGGGTTTCATTTAGTCATGGTAGTCTACCAGCATTTAGGTTTGTCCTGGAATATCTTTGTTGAATAAAAACCCTCATCATGTTGTGTAGGCCGATAAAGAGGAACATAATAGATCCACAGGACACCTATATATCCTGCATTTCAGTGGCATTGATCTCTTAGTTAGACTTATATAGTGTAATTGATGTCATGTCAACTAAATTCCTACTTGTTCTTTTTATAATTCATTCATTTGTCTATGACCGGATCAATGCAATTTTCTTTAATGTTTCCATTTTTTGTGTTTCTCTCATTTTTCCTATTTGAATTTTATCCTCAGGTTACTAACATGTTGGCTTTTTTATGCAGGTGAATGTTTTTGCAGGTTTTATGAACTCTTCCACTTCTGCATGGGATAGACTTGATTGAATATATTCATTGCATATATAGAGAATGGCAGATGGAATATCGAGTTTCTGGGGTCCTGTCACATCTACAACTGAGTGCTGTGAGAAGAATTATGCCTACTCGTCTTACATTGCAGAATTTCACAACACTCTATCCAACATCCCAACCATTCTTTTGGCACTTATTGGTCTTATAAATGCCTTAAGGCAACGATTTGAAAAGAGATTTAGTGTGCTTCACATATCTAATATGATACTCGCAATCGGAAGCATGTTATACCATGCCACATTACAGCATGTGTAAGTACCTTTATTAGTTACGGTGTAGCTAGATAATTGCATACAATTTTCTAGTTTTGAGAATAGAACCATATTGATTTGCAATGCATTTAGGAGATTTGACCCCTATCAATAAAACAAGATGTCACACTGTAACTGCTAGTTCATGTGATGTTTTGTCCCGTGGTCTTACGGGTCTAATAAGCAAAAAGTTTGCAACATAAGTGAATTATTATCTAAATGATGATTTGCAGTTTTTGTCCTAAATTTCTTGGATTATCACTGTTGTGCTATTCTTGCCCACTGCTTGGTTTTCACCTCTGGTAGGTAATATCCAATCTTCATAGATTTTGTTTTTGTTAAAACTAGTTCAGTACCAGTCCTTTCTTTATTGTAAGAATAAATAAATAAACACTGGTGCTTTGCTCCTCCACTACAGGAGGTGCCCCAGATAAGATACTGAAGCCACTGCTCGGCTTTAGCACATTGATTATTCATTTGCCATAGATGCTTTATTGTGAGTAACATTTAGGAATTGACTAGTCATTTGTTAGTGCTAGAGAATATATATCATTTAGGAAGAGAGGAAGGGAAGAGCTTTATTGAACAAGTGACCCTTTAACATTTTTTTTCTTCTTCTCATATTATTTTAATGAGAATGAAGCAACCGATTCCTTAGGTCTCATGGATTTCTAACCAGTGCGATATAACAACTAACCTTTTCGGTATATACTTTTGTATCAAATATCGAGGTGAAAAGTGTAAACTTGAGGTGGTTAGCAATTAAACTTGGAGATGGTTCTATTTACTAGGGAAACATTCTATTATTTATCATTTATCAGGAAGATGTGTGAATGATGGTTTGAAGTTGTTAGAAATAAAATTGCACATTCATAAAGGATTTTCATTCATTTACACGTATGCATGTACAGGTTTCCATGTTAGATGCAGGTCATGTGTGGATATTTCTTTCCTCTTAGTGATATTATGTTTGGAATCTATTTGGTGAAGTCATTTTTATCATACACTTGTCTTTTCTCATCTGAATGTTTACTGTTTCAATTTAGTCTTGAAGAAAATAATCATTTCATTTTATATTATTTTGGATTTTTCAGGCAACAGCAGAGTGATGAAACTCCTATGGTATGGGAGATGCTTCTTTATATGTATATCCTCTACTCGCCAGACTGGCACTATCGTAGTACAATGCCCACCTTCCTCTTCCTCTATGGTGCTGCTTTCGCTATTGTTCATTCGCTGATCCGTTTTGGCATTGGCTTCAAGGTGCATTATGCAGTCCTATGTCTCCTCTGCATACCCCGAATGTACAAGTATTATATATACACACAGGATCCCTCTGCTAAACGGCTCGCGAAGTTCTACGTTGCCACTCTTTTCCTAGGGAGTTTGTGTTGGGTGTGTGATCGTATTTTCTGCAAAGAGGTTTCTCAGTGGCTCATTAATCCACAGGGTCATGCCCTGTGGCATGTATTCATGGGTTTTAATTCTTACTATGCAAACACATTCTTAATGTTTTGCCGGGCTCAGCAAAGGGAATGGGCTCCGAAGATTGTCCATTTTATGGGGGTTTTGCCCTACG
The DNA here is from genome assembly GCA_003254975.1 of Ochetophila trinervis. Taxonomy (NCBI): domain Eukaryota; kingdom Viridiplantae; phylum Streptophyta; class Magnoliopsida; order Rosales; family Rhamnaceae; genus Ochetophila; species Ochetophila trinervis. The sequence goes on from QANX01000134.1 coordinate 120,633, forward strand.
TGAAGATTGAGAAACCAAAGTCTCAATGAAAGAAGATGAGAGTATATGGTTGAAAGTATAGTTTTGGTTATTCACAAAAAAAAAAAAAAAAAGGTATAGTTTTGGTTGAGAAGTCCTGACAGTTGAGGAAAGAAAGAAAGCAAGCAAGCAAGCGGTCAATTATTCTTTTTTTTTTTCTTTTTTTTTTCTTTTTTTTTTTAAAGTTTGTTTTTAATAGTGGATCTTAATGATTATTGAATATTACATTGGTTAGTCGGGACCTCATAATTTTCATTGTAAAATTGGAACATGTACAATATTTATAAGCTTTTATGTTTGCATGATTAGGTAGCATGTTCGCTGATAGTAAATCTGTTTTCTGTTTCCAGCAAAGCTCGTAACACATTTTGTGTGGATTTGTTATTGAATTTTGGCTTGAATCGTGATTGTTTTCTATTTATTTGGTTACATTTCTTTTTCCTGCTTATTTTTAAGCATATCACACACACACACACACACACACACATATTAAATGATGATGTGAATGCATGTATTACGGTGCTCTATGAGTCTATTGGGGAGTTATGAATTTGTTTCATTCTCTTGATGCCGCTTCAGTGTTGACTTTTTTTTTTCCTGGCTATTTTAAATTTATGGTTTTTATGTTCGGAACTGTTACAAAGTTTATGAGATATAAAGAAAGGGAAAAATAATAATAATAAAAAAACAAGGCTCAAAACAAACGAATAGTAGGTTGGCAACCAATTTTCAAAAGCATTTTTGAACTCCAACCTATTTTCAATTTCGTTCACATCCGTCAAGTAAAATATCAACAAATGGCAATTGGCGGCAATTGGCAATTTGACCCACTACGAAAAGGACAAAAGACAAAAAATAAAAGCTGAATTGACATGCATTCCAAATCATGAAATTATCTGAACTCCTTTATTTTTATAATTTAATTAACAAAAAAAAAAACTAAAATTTCTAAGGTTTGCATCTTTTTTAACATTTGTGGAGCATCACCTACCTTTTCTCAACCCACAAAAGAAATTGGTTACCAAAAAACTCATGAAAAAAATATATTAAATAATGAATAGTTAAAACTATAAAACAAGAAAAATGATGATAGCATGAGACATGTACTTTGAACGGTTTGATTTTCAATATGTACAAACACAAATCGCAGACTTTCTGACTTTTTTCCATCGACTTTCAGCAATTTATGTAAAACGGTCTTTCAAAACATTTCACAGACAAATCCTGACAAGAAGATTCCAAGTCAATAAATAATAATACAAACTGAATCAAAATTCAGGTTGAATTACATCCTCAGTGATTATAAGAATAAGAACTGGCTTATTCTTAATATATAATAATAACATGTTTTTCTTGGGCAAAAAAATTTCATTATTTGGTTGCAGTGGATGTTCAACCCAATACCATATCTAATGCATAAGAAAAATACAGAGGCATAGAGAAAACATATCAATCTCTCCTCATCTTAGTATGAAACAACCAACGTACTTCTGCAGTGTGTACTCGGAAGAATGCCTCAACCTAAAATATTTGAACGGAATTGCGGTAGGAAAATAGAAATAAATACCATATACAAATTACAAAGCAATTCTTTGGCATCTTCTCTCTCTACACCACTGCTTAGGAACATACAGGAGAGAGAGGTTATAACAACTGCAGGATCTATCCTACGATTCCCACTAGCCTATCTTGCAAGCTTTGTCCAAGCTTAATGTATATAGCTTGTTGCTCATCCAATGTAAGGTTCATCAATATCTGACAAAAATAAAATAAAAGATAATGTTGACTTATTTTTGCGGGCTCATTTTGCAAAATAATTATAACAAAAGTATAATCACAATACCTGGTCCAAGATCATCTCAACCGAGACGCTTTGAGGAATAACAAATGACTGATGATAGATGTAAGCAAATACAGCCATTACCATCTACATAAAGACACAACGACAATATATAATTAATCCCAATGATGGTCAAAGGCTATATGATCCTTATTATGAAAACACTGAGTCGCTGACATTTAGGCCAGACATAGTTCTGATGACTACCTTCATAAGCTCTATTAGAATTTTTATTAGTAAGTTCGTAAAATTGCTAGGTTCAAACTTTCAGCAAAACTTACCTGACAATCCATTCTATCTGTAATTCCACCATGCCCTGGGATACTATCACCAAAATCCTGTGCCAAATGAAGCAAAAATATTACAAATGTGGTACACATCCTTGAGGTTTACCATCAAACTGTAATACGTGAAATTAGAATTGTATAAAGATCAAACCTTGATTTTGAAAGCTCTTTTGAAACCACTAGCAAAAAAGCCTCCAAATGGTGCTATAATCGATGCAAACAAACCAAGACATAGAGCATGCCATTGAACTGGCAATATCGAGACCTCTTGCCAAGGAAACTGCATTATAAAAACATAAAAATTGAAAAAAAAATAAAAAAAATTATAGTTTTACAGTCAATTCATAAAGATTCAAGATCAAATCTCATTAATAAGTTGAGGAATGGCTTTTAAATAAAAAAAGCAGTGTACCCACAATCAATAATCTAATATTTGGGATACAACAAAGAATATAAATTGACCAATAAAGGGGCAATTATAAGACAAAATAATACATATGATGCCTTAAGAAGATCACCACAAACAAAATCATGAATACTAGATTAAGATAATAATCTCTTTCCAAAAACTAACATAATGAAAAAAACGTTTCAAATTTTGCTCAAAAACAACAGTTCTATTCTGCCCCATCATCTTAACATTGCTAGTTCGATAATGCTACTCACCAAAATGCCAATAAGCAATGCTCAGGCATATACATATTGTTATCCTATGATGACAAAGGACATTACAAGAATTTTTCATGACATTACGGTTTACAAAGCAAATGTTAATCTTCTTTTATCTACATTGAAAAAAATCTTTTTCATCAGATAATCATACTAATTCATTATCTTAGAATAAAAAAAGTATAAGATGAATCGTTTCTCTAATTTTGAGTATAATATAATTTCGACAAATAGGAGCTAAGATAAATAGATTAATGTACTATGCAGGCTAGGTGAATGTCAATTAACTCACCCATTGAGGAACCCATCCTGTTAAGGAGAAAGTCTCGGATTTAAACAATGGACCAGGATCGCAATGAAGCCAACCAGTTGATAAATCCTGCAGGTAAATACTCAAATTTGCATTGACATAAGTTTTTCAAACTTCAAATAGTATTCTTCCAAGCACCAATAATATTAAGTTCGTGAAAATTATTACCTTCCTTGGGCATGTTAGCCACTGAAAACGACCCATGATGTCTGCAAGCTACATAAAAGAGTGTGTAAATACTTTATTTACGGAACATCAATTGCAAGACCAAACAAATAAATATTGTTATCAGAAAATTCCTCTTATCATTTGAAGAAAAAGTAAACAAGTACAAGCAACAAAATAACACTCAGTTGAAGCATGAAGAAAAATTAAGGCCATGAAACAGTCTTTGATAAAGAGAGATGAGGCAATAAATTCATTTGAAGCGTCAAGAAAAGAACCTCATAAAAAGTGTTCAATTCGACCAGAAAGGAAAATCCACTTATCATTTAGGTGAAAAGTTGTAAAATTTCTCGAGTTAAAACTGAGACACAGTATAACCATTACAATGGCAAAGGCAATTACAACAGAATTATGATTATATTATAACATATAATCAAGACAAGTTATCTCAATTGGATTCACAGAAACAAGGGAATGGATCAAATGCTTCCCAAATCCACTGAGACAACATACACTAAAAAAAAAAAAAGTGCTTTATCACCAATCATCACCAAGGAAAAAACATGCTCACCACAAATGCAGAGATGATAGTTGTAACAGATGCTCCAATGAAACCCTCCCAAGTTTTCTTTGGAGATAATTTGATTAAAGGGGTTCTTCCAAAAAAGAACCCAAAGAAATATGCAGCAATATCGTTGATGGCAATAAGGGTTGCTGGAAGAAGAAACCTGCATCCATGTTTGACCATTTATCAGAAAAATAAGTGAAAAAGAAGAATACAAGGATTGAATTTGGCGCATATTTGCATTTGAAATATCAGTTCGGCAAAATATATCAGGGGAAAAACTAAATAGGACTCCTAGTCCTGCTGTAATAACTTCGGTTATTTATTATTGCTCCATTGTGTACAATGCAAGTATAACAGAAAACAATAAAATCCACAAGTGATCCACCAAAGAGAGGAAAACCTCAAATAAATCTTGGGCTTGTGGTAAAATAGTGAGAACTTTAGATTTAGTAATTAATTAAAGAAGATCCAATACAAATTGTTTTCATTAAGTATGATATGTTACCAAAAAATTCCTTCAAAAATGTTGGCTACTGTGAAAGAAGACTGTGTAAACACAACAATCAGAATCATGTGCGTCCATGCATACTGGCCAAATTGATATTTGTACATCTTCTTCTTTAATGTAAGGATGAACCACATAAAACCTGTCATGAATCACAAAAAGATTGATTTTAATGCAGCCACACAAGATAGAAAAAGTATCAAGAAAAAGTGTTACCAAAGTGCAATTAACAGACAAAATAAACTATCTAACCATATTAAAATTCAAACTAAAAAAAGGCATGCACAATAAAATGCTAATTGCAATTCAAACTGGATAATTGCTTTGTAAGTAGGTGGCCAGTATCAAATTGCTCATCNAAAAAAAAAAAAAAAAAAAAAAAAAAAAAAAAAAAAAAATTAGCAAGCATAACCCACCTGCAATATACAAGGAATAACAAATAACCATATGATACTTGATAAGGCTGTTAACGAGCTTATAGAAAACTTTGTCTGAAGTTACAGTGTTGAAAAGCCGTTGACTGAGAAGGCGGCCATATACAAATAACATTGCAGTGAAGAAAAAGTGCCTGAACTCAAATAAAAGATGTGTAAAAGCAACATCCTAAAAAGTAATTGATTCCATCGAGAAAACACACTTCAATTAATATAACAAGAAATTAGATGCTGACCAATTTAACAGCCTGAACCCTGGGAGATGCCTATCTTCATGAGATTTCCGTAGCAAATTGAACAGCTCTTTTCCCATAAAAATCTGGATAACAATAACCATAGCAGTAATATAGAGATGGCCCATGTAAATAACAAATACAAAGCCCCCAATCATCCAAATGGATGAGTGAGCGCGAATCCACATTGATCTGTATTTGTTATGGTCATTAACAAGTAAATTCCCTCCATTTGCTTTACTAACTTCTGGAACAACCTGAAAGCCCAAAAAGAAATAAAAGCAATTGATGTTAAACCATTTACCATTTGAAGGAGCCACTGACTTAAAGCACTTATATTAACAACGAAGAAAATAGAAACACCATCAAGTTGAAGTTGTTTCAGCTTGTTCTTAATCAACTTATAAAACCTTATGATTTTTTTTGTTGACTTTAGCATTAGTACTTTGGCTACTATTCAATACATCCCAAAAAATTTATTTTCTCTTATGACTTGCACATTTCCAATAGGTCCTGTGATATCTTTGTTAGCATTTGTCAAAAGTAATCACTCAGCATACACATAGACAACCTTCACGAATACATATACATGCTAAGTTTTAAGATTTTTTGACAATAAAATTATTAAGAAGAGAAAAAGCATACATAAGATATTATCTTCTCTCTTCTTTTATCAATTTAGTTCGCATAGAAATAATTCAAGCATGCATACTTTATGTGTGCATGAGGTGACCAATACTATCCCATTATGATAGAAAAATCTAATAGGTATTATCATATAGTTTGCAAGAGACATTCCTTAAAAACAAAGCTTAAGGATCATATTGATATGGGATATTACATATATGATGTTTGTAATTATCCTTTCATTCTAACAATGCTTAGAGAAATTATTGCTGAAAGGAATGAAACTAGAACTCATATCTAGCACCTAAGTTTCAAACAAGTACACAATAAAAATTAGAATAAAATAAAGTATCAGATTGCTATACTTAGTTGTGTTGAAAAATTTCATTAATCCCTTAAATAAGCATGAAAGCTTTATATGCCAACCTCAGTTGAACGTCTGCGATGCCGAACTCGACCACCTGGGGTTGACAAGTTGCTGGTGTTACCATCCCTTTGCATGACTCTTTCAAATTTGATTTCACTCAATATGAAAATGCATATATATATATATATATATATATGTATGTATGTATAATGCAGAATAATACCACCTGAAACATCAATTCACATTAACCCATAGTAAAGATAAACAAAATTCTAATAGTTATTTGAATTCACAGCAAAACAATTCGTCAAAATAGAAAGAATGGAACCTGATTGTTTTAAGAAAACTAAAAACTAGTAGGCAATTACGGGAAACTACAACAAGTTATATTAGAAATACACAAATTTCAGAACAAAAGCTAAAATGATCTTCAACAAATATATAAGAACCAAATATTGATTGAACCACGCCCTAGCTTTAGAAGGAATGGACAAACACCACAAAAATTGAAAGTCTCCCAAACCAAGAAGTCAGCTTTACATGGAAAAATCCTAATTGTGGTGAATTTGAAAATTGCGTAGGATATATAGAAAACAAGCCATTCAAACCGATGATAAATCATGCACTTTTTCAAGCTACGGACACTTACACCAAATCAAGTAATCAAATACCACCAGAATTAGACTAATAATTAGGAGGATAAGCAGTGTAAGAGCTCTTGAAGAATCCCCTACAAAATCTTTTTTATCTTTCATTTAAAATAAAAAATAAAGGTTTGTATTTTTATTTTATTTTAAATAAAAAGCTAGCAAATTTTGAATTCACCAATTAGATATGCTAAAGTGATTGTAATATTTGCCAATACACACTGGAGAAATGAAAAATCTAAATTACTTAAACATAGTTAAAATTAACAACTACTATTAATTGAGGTCAACTTGATTTTCAGCCTCAGCGAAACCTATTACTTCCTAACATATAAACCAAATGAGGGAGAAAAAATCCCCATTTTCTAACGTCCACTAACAATTAAAAAATAAACTAATACTTACAGTTAGCGGTTCCTTTTGCAGTCAACCGACAACTTTCTACACCAAGGTTGTATGAAATTAAAGCCAATTGCTCACATTTAAAGCATCAAAAAATTCATATACAAATCAACAAAACCCTCAAAATACCATCACTTTCAACCAAATAACTTCTCAAATTTTGAAGCTTTAGCCAAACTGCATAAGATTTCCAACAGAAACCCAACAGAAACAAAAACAACCTTAAAAACAAATATCTCATGCACAAACTCTTATCATTCTGATTTCAAAAGCAAAAACAAACCAAAAATTAAAAAAATTAAAAAAACAAAAAAGTATAAAGACAATCAGATTAGCATAAGTTTACCAAAAAAAATCAGATTAGCATATGATATTCAAATCTGGAACAGAATATTTGAACATAAAGATAGAGAAAGAGCAAGAACCTTGTATGGTTTTATGCTCAGTGCGAGAGTGAGACCGAGGTTCGCATATAAACCTGAACAGAAAAAAGGAGGCGAATATGAATTTTTAGAGGGATTTTGAGGAAGCCAAGCAACTATAATTTCTTTTTTCTCTGGAAAACCGAAAATTCGAAACTGCGAATATTTTTTTTCCTTTTTTGTTATTTTAATTTGGTTAATGTCCTGGTGGTTAAGTATCCTACAGAGACAGATAGATATGCTGTAGGTTCCAGAGGCATAGCCAGCGTTGGATTTTTTTGAATCAATGTTAGATGCTATACGTGGCAAGATCTAATGGGCACACGTACAGATCCTTTTCTTTTTTAACAGGTTAAGCCCCTGCAGATGTTAAATCAAGGGAATTTCAGATAAAAATTTCTTTATATTCTGAACCCCCTAATTTTTTTAAAATATCATTTACATCC
>QANX01000136.1:0-59090 GCA_003254975.1 Ochetophila trinervis
CCATGTTCGTTTTAAGAGAAATGTACAACTTAACTTCCTCAGCCTCAGCCTCAACTGCTTCAAGTACATCTCTCAACAAGCTTGCACTCAAATTTTTCGAATCCTTAAGGATTGGTAAGAACAAAATGCCCACTGATAAGTTGGACAGCGAACATGAGTTTCAACATCTACTAGAATTATTTCACTTTAGTTTCGTTTCGAGCTGCGACAGTAGTGGTGATCGTTCAGAAATAAGACAAAAGAGAAAGTGGAAAAATGACGAAACACTCCCCGGGAAAGGTTGGATTAACAATGCAACAAAGCTAACGTTTGCAGGCATTGTCCTCGAAGGCAAATTAGGTGATGATCTTCAACCTCTAGATATAGAATTCGAAAACAAAGTTTTGAAGATCCCGACTATTTTCCTTGACGATGGAAGTGGCCCTATGTTGAGAAATCTGGTCGCTTATGAACAGAGCAACAGATATGCTGAACCTTATTTTTCTTGCCTTGCAATTTTCTTAGACAGCATTGTGGACACGCCTCAAGATATCAACATTCTTCGTAATTCTGGGATTATAAAGCAGGCAAAGGGTGGGAACGATGAAATAGTAGATCTTCTAAATAGCATGGCAAAGGAGGTTGAGATTGACATGGAAGATTGCTACTTAACCAACCAAATTGAAGGTGTCAACTACGCTTGTCGATCACGGATGGCTAGGTTGAATATTTCATTTCGCTTTTTTTTCTCAAGAATTGATTATTTTTCTGCTATTCTAGCAATTTTTTCCATCTTTTTTACCATTGTCTTGACTTAGTGCTAACTACGTACAATTTACGTCATTTTGGTAAGGTGTATTAGATTTTATTAAAAGGGTGTATTGTATTATATCTTTCTATTTTATGTTTGCATTACATTTCGTGATTCTACAATATATGACATTATTATTTGTCAATTTTTATATGTATTAATTTTATGATTTTATTTGTGTTGATATTTATTTTTATTTCGTGACTGAAGGTCAATTCCAAAATTTTTGAATTTTTCGTGACTGAATGTGTCACATTCAGTAACAAAAAATGTTGTAACTAAAGTTCGATGTTTTTCGTTACTGAAACCATTGTTTTCGTGATTGAAGCATGTAAATCAGTTACGAAAATTTTTGTGTCTATTTCATGAATTAGTGACGGCGTGGTTGTCGTGACTAATTTGACGTGTTTTAGTCACGGTTTTAATGTGCGTGACTAAATTGCCCTGGATTTAGACACAAATGTTTTCGTGTCTAAATGTGCTTTATATTAGCCACGCCTGTTGATTTCATGACCGCTTTTGTAATTGTTTGTCGCTTTCGTTTTTAGCCACGGAGAAGTTCATTGCAAATTGTAAATTTAGTTAACCACGAACTATTTTTTTGTAACAGATTGCATATTTGTTTGTCACAAAGAATAAATTTCATTAATAAATGGGTTCAATTTTGCAGTGTATATTTTATGTTTTGTGGTTATTTATATTAGCCACGAAAGTTATATATAATTGCTGTTCTGGAAGCCATACCAGTCCCATATTAATTAGTTATTCAGCATGCTGAAATAAAACATATATAAGTTTTCATCAAAATCCACAACCAATAAACAACAACTAAACGAACATGCTTTCTTATCAAAATATTCTGCTTTAATTATAACAAAACATCCCAAAATATTACTGCCAATTCCAAAATGACCACTTGTCTAAAGTTTCAACATTGCTAGCTGTATATAAGTTTCTCATTTTCTAATCACAACATGTGCAACTTAAGATGTTAGCACTTAACATCTTCACAAAATATATATTAACAATTGGCCTTCAAACTACTATTTACTGCCATCTCAAAAGTTGGGTACCCAGCTTGCATACCACATTCAATCCGAGTCTAAGCTAAGGGAACCTGCATCTCATTGAAGCAGAAACAACCAACACAATTTCAGACACAAAGCAATATTATAGCTCATTAACACAATTTCATGAACATCTACTTGTTAATTCACATGTACCTTCATCATTAAAAGCTGTCTCATTGGGTAGATTACGCTCAAATGAGTCCATTCGCAGCTGCATTTCCCTTATGTAAGTCATGTAATTGTTATGCCGCTCCTCTATCGATTTCAGCTTTTCTTTCAACTCCTCGTTTTCCACCTCAATGTTTGCAGCTTTTTGCACTGCTGCATCCTCTCTCTTCCGTGCCTCTTCAGCTTCCCTTAACGTGGTTTGAACCCTCCATGATTTTGATCTTCGGGGCTTCGCACCTTCACCTAATCCACATTCGTAGCCAAGTTTTGGGTGGAAAAACCATATCAAATAATTCATCTTGCCCCACTTCAATGTCACATTCCTCCTGTGTCTCATCCTCCAACTCAAGTACCTTATCCTGAAAAACATTTACATAACTGATTGACCTGCTGCTCAATAAATATTACAGCAAAGAAGAAAAAAATTACCATCCTTTATTACCAGAAAATTAGGCACTCTTGTCAGTTTATCATTTACATATGCATTTACATCAACAGCCATTGAAATGTCTACTTACATAAACTTCTTTCGATACGTCGTCTACCCATTTGCTCTTCTTCTTGCTTAAATGGGTCTCTTCCCATAGTCATTTTCTCCCCAGCAGCTGTCCATTCTTAGCGTCCCCCTACAATGTCAATTGTTTATCGGTTTAATTAGTACATATCGTCTGATTTTACGGCCAACACATAGCAACCACCTATAGCAGCCTCATCTTATTCACTAAAGGATAAGCAATGTTACCAAATCATATCGAATCTGAGCGAAGGACTTTGTTCCTCCACAGTGGTTAATCTTTCTTGCTGCATGATTTCTCTTATTGATTGCACTCCTTCTCTATGTTTATGTTATTATAACATAAAGCAATATTAGAGCACTTTGATTTACATGACTTACGTAAAAGTTCCACACATTGTAGTTCACACACACAAAGCTGCAATCTTTAACAGACTTAACTTGACATACACTGTAAATAAGTCTTACATATGGCATCCAATTCTAGTTACCTAAAAACTCACCTCAGCACAACTGATTCAAATTGTCATCCAAGCTCAAAAGGGTACACATTATCAATGACGTGCATTATACAAACTTGACATCATCCTACAGCTGGTCAGCTTACAAATGTCAGCATGAAGTAGAAAATGCAAGCCAATAACACATATTCTTTAATTCCAAGTTGCTTATAACATATTACCAGACGAAAAACAAGTAGTCAATAACATCCCTATCTTTCTATTCTACAAATACATAATTTAAGATGAAAAATCGATGAAACGTAATGAAAAGGAGAGCCTATATGAAGCTATTGTCAAATCAACCACTTTGAAAGTTTATAAATTGCACCACTACTGCAGCCTAATCATCGTCTTTAACCTTCGGTGGAGGGTTGGTCAACGCTTCCTCTTTGTTCGAAATTTTTTTGAAGTGCTCGTACAGCTAGTGGCAGTATGATCTGAATAGACGCTGCATCTCAGCAACTATTGCATCATTTATATGATCGCTATCTTCAAAATTGAACGTCCGCTATAAAATATATATATATATATACAAAGTAAATGCTATGTAAATTTATTTCCATATAACATGAGGATCAATACAAACTATGAATTAAATTTTTATAAACTTTAAGCTTCTGCTTTACTTTAATAAACATAACTAAAAACTCACTTTAAGATGCTCGATCATAGGTTCAAGACATGTCTTGTAATCGATGTCCTTCCACTTATCAACATGCTTCGGTGGAATGTTTCTAACCAAAATACCTATTTCAGTGCTCAATTTCTGAGCATTTGGTCCTACTGCTCTCATTATGTGTTGTGGAGTCTTCACATCTAATTTATCTTGTCTCTCTTTTCCATTCAATATTCCCAATCCTCTAGTGTGACCACGTTTCTTTGATTGACCTGCTGTAATTGATGTACCTATGCAAGGAAGCAGCATGTGTATTGTTAGATAAACATTATTGACAGCGCAAAGATAAACAAAGTTCAAGTACATGCAGCAGCAAGACACTAATTGTGCCAACATTTTGGAAATCCCATCTCCAACATCATTGTCATTATTCACAGCTTCATCCTTTTTATCCTCTTCCGACACATGGGGGGGACGCACTTGAGAATCTTTATCATTTTCGCCGTGTACATCTTGTTCGGAAACTATCGCTTCTTCGAACACCCTTGTTCTCGGGCTTCTCCTGGTAGGCAGCATCACTTGACCCCTGCCTTTTCCACGGGATCCACTAACACGTGCTTGCTGCACACCACATTGGGTAGTGGTAATTACTGCCTCCTGGTGTGCATTTTGTTCCCTTGGGGGGGATGCTCCAACTGCTGGAGATGAAGTTTCCCCTTCAATATTAAATCTCTACCATGTCCATTTATTAGTTATAAAAGTAAATGGGCCCCTATACTTACCAACTTATTTTTGCTTCATCAAGAATATACAAAGTAAATGTTAGGTACGTCAAAAGAAATTTACCGAGCCATTAATTTCTTTATGGGGCATGGCTGCTATATACAAACATTTGAGAATCCTAATGCTTGGGATTCAAACTTTGTTACCATGCTTTCTTTTAGAAATCCATGGAAATTCACTTGCATGAACTGGATGCAATTCAGACCTAATCCCCATTGCTTGCAAATCAAGGCGAGCCTTGTATGTGTCTTTTGTCTTGCCTTCGGTGTTCATTAATGTCCCCAATATACTATCAAAAACATTTTTCTCGATGTGCATAACATCTAGATTATGTCTTAATTTGAGACTACTCCAATAGGGCAACTCGAAAAAAATACTTTTTTTGGTCCAATTCAAAACATTTCCAGCATGCTTTCTTTTATTTGTTCCACAAGATGTCATCCCAAAAATGGGTTGCGTGACATGACTAAGTTGTTCCAACACTTCTTCACCATTCAACAACTTCGGCGGCGGTCTAAATTCCCTACCATCGATCCACTTACTAAGACGCCACTTGTGATCAATCAAAAAGAAGCGACGCATGTAACATATTTTCCTACTACGTTTTAATGAAACGTACGATGCATCTTCCCCACAAACCGGCAAGCTAATTTCCCTTTTGTGGACCATCCAGATAGGTTAGCATATGCCAGAAAGTCGTTAATAGTCCATAATACAGCAGCACGCAATCGGAACGTTTGGTGCGACGATGCATCGTAGGTTGAGACCCCCACTTCCCATAACTTTTTCAATTCTGAAATAAATGGCTGCAAAAACACATCGATGTTATTACCGGGAGCCTTAGGACCAGGAATTAATAGGCACAACATTAGATATGGATCTTTCATGCATTTCCATGGTGGCAAATTACAGGCAACCTTAATGATGGGCCACATGCTGTAGGAAACACAATTGTTATCGAATGGATTAAAACCATCACTTGATAAACCGAGCCTCACATTTCGAGTGTCACTAGCAAATAAAGGATGTTTGAAATCAAATTGCTTCCAAGCTTGAGAGTCTGCTGAATGCCTCAATACTCCATCCTTAATTCGGTTCTCTTTGTGCCAACGTATATCAACTGCTGTTTTTGTTGATATGAACATTCTTTGCAGCGGGGATATCACAGGGAAATAACGTAACACCTTGTGGGGGATATTTTTTTTTGCTATGCCATTTGGAAGTTTAAACCTAGACGTATTACATGTTGGACATACTTCTGCTGACTTAAGTTTATTCCAAAACAAGACACAACCATTCTTACACACATGTATCTTAGTATAGTTCAATCCCAAATTTCGTATGGTCTTCTTTGCATCACTATATGAAATAAGGACATGTGCACCAGATGGAAGAATATCTTTAAGGAATTCAAGTAACATGTCAAAAGACTTGTTTGTCCAATTATTTATAAGCTTCAGATGCAATAGTTTTACAATGAAAGATAAGGTAGATGCCTTCAGACAACCTTGATACAATGGTTGATTCACTTCCGTTGGACGACATTCTGATTCTATCATGCCAGCTGAAACTAGGATCCAAATGACAAAGGCAATGCGACGACTGCATTGACCATCACTTCATCCATGGTTCCAAACTTGATAGTTGATGACTTGATGGCTGAAGAAGCAACTATGTCTTCTTTCACCAGATTATTGTCTATATCCTTCAAGCATGACTAAAGTTCTGCACTTTTCTTTCGGATCCATCTTCATATGGGTTTCTTTCTTTGTAAAGCTCCAGATAAGATGCTGACTTTCTTGGATAGAGTTGCGACTTCAAGTTTTCCATCTAAGCCATCAAGATATGATTCCAACTCGTTTGGCACGAAACCATCATTGTGCTCATCCAGTCGAGCTGTAATTCGACTTTCAGCATGTTGGCACTGCATCCGTCTTTTCTGGATTTTGTTAAGCAGATGATAGGGCTTATATCCTGCACAATACCAACAATCTACCTCCATAGCATGTGGCTTAAAAGTATTTGGCTCTTCGATCTTCTGAGAAACCAATCTTGTCAGATGGTTTCTGTAAAAAGTGACTTGGAGCTTTTGCTCACCTTGCTCATCATGGTGTCGATTGTTCAACTTCACCTGTCTATCCTGCAACTTTGGTCCCAAGCGTTGGAAAATGGATTTCTGCCTGTGGCTTTCTAGTGGTGGTTTCGACATGTTCAGGTTTTCACTCATTGCCGGATGCCTCGTCCCTCTTTCTTCGATTCCATGCCTACACCGGATACAAAGCATCTTAGAAGGAGATTCGGCCTTTTCGGCCGAATACTCTCTTCTAAGTTTGACATCTCTCTTCCAAACTCTTCTGGATGACTTCTGTCGCAGATCCATCCTAACTTTGGGTTTTGCCAAGTTTGAAATATTGGCCGAAACCATATTTGCTTCGGCCGATGGGAAATGGTTGTTATCTACTTGCATTATCTCCTTTCCTTTTTTTGGAAACTTTAACGCTTGTTTGTCAATCATCGCCTAGATAGCATTTCTGAAGACCACATAATTGATAGTCTGATGCGACCACGTACCATACCATTTGCAGTATGGCTTGTTCTTCATCTCTTCATCTGTTGGCAGGATATGGCCGTCAGGTAATTTAATTACCTTGTTAGCTAGCAGGTAGTCAAAAATCTTATCAACTTTGGAGATGTAAAAACTGTAGACATTCTCTGGTTCGATCTGACTCTTCTTCATGTCCATGACTAGTTGAGGAGCTCTCTGGTTCTTTGTTGGTGTAGCCAAAGCTTTGCAAACGTACGGACGGGTGGCCACCACTTCTTCTGCGTTAATTTCAGCTACTCCTTCGACACTTTCCTAGTCGTCAGCTTCCACGACGTGAATTTCAGTATTTGGGTCCTTGTAGTATGACCCTCTGGACGAGTTCTTTCTCTGGTACTCCTCTCTCAATATGCCTTCATATCGAGTGGCCCGAGAGACCAACTCGAACAAGTCATGGAACTCCGTCCCCTCAAACTTCTTTCAATGCTTATAGCTCAGTCCACCTTGTGCTAGCTTGACGAATTCCCGTTCCGGTATGTCCAAGTAACATCTGATCTCGTCTTCTTGAATTGGGTTATGAATAACTGCACCAACTCTCCATCCATCTATCGCAGGCGTGATAAGTCTGCCATGAAAATTTCCGGCTCAATCCTGTAGAATTGCTCGTGGAACTTCTGCTCCAATTCTTGCCAGCTATATATCGAGTTTGGCTGCAAGTTGATGTACCAGGTGAAAGCTAGACCTGTCAAAGAGTTAGCAAATAGTCGCAGCTTTAGGAAATCATTGGCCGCTGCTTCTCCGCATTGGATAGTGAAACGGCCTATGTGCTCCACGGTGGATTGTCTTTCTTCGCCAGAAAATAGGGTGAAGTCAGGAAACCTGAATCCCCTGGGAAATTCAATCCGGTCAAAAACGTCGGGGTACGGCCTCCTATAGGACAAGTGTTCGATCTGTCTGAATGCAGGACCCATCATCTCTTGGATGATGGTCTCAACGGCTTCCCGGTCTATGCCTTGGTCGTGGTTCATCCAGTTCGGTCTATTCATTCGCGCTGGGGTGTGGAAGTCTGCTTGATAAGTATTGGCATCATAATGTCCATTCCTGTAGTTTTGTCCAAAATGCTCTGCATGCTCCCCGCCATGAACCTGGTTCCGAGCCGGCAGGTTTCCATATGTCAGAACATTCGCTCTCCTCCATGTACGTTGGGTACAGTCTGAAAAGCTTGTGTCAAATGTTCTTCTCGACCATCCTTCACGATCTGGCCTTGGTTATCTGCATGCCCCCCGGCAAGAACATTGGTCCTTGCCGGTGGGGGAATGTAAGGTTGGACTTGCCGTTCAGACATAAACCTTACATCGTTTCCACTGGACCCGGCCTGAAAGGCCGGTGCCTCAGTCCTTGGCGTGTTGCCATTAGGTACGGCCTAAAAGGCCTGCACCTGTTGTTCCTCCTGGCCGTTAGTCGGCCTTGTGCCATTCGACACAGCTTGGGTTGTCTGCACCTGCTAGCGAGCAATTCCAAGATTCATTGCAACGTTTGCTGCTGGGTCTCCTGGTATGTTTCCATCTTCCGAGACAGCTCGCGGATCAAATCCTGAGTAGACATCTCTGTCGTGTCAGGAGTCTTATTAGCTTCCCTTTCAATTTCATCCTCATCCAACACGTTTCGGCTCCTAATGCCGCCGTGGTTGTCGGATTCCTGATTCTTGGAACAAGTCTTCACCATTTCCTCAGTTAAAAAAAGATGTCCCACCGAACGTACCAAAAGATATGTTGGTGTAAAACACAACAATCAGTCGTCTCAAGTGTGCCACTTCGAACCTAGATAGTCCAACGAAATAAATAAAATGTGCGCCAATTAATATCAGACTTAAATCAAACGATTGTATTAATTATTGAGAACAAAATAATTAAAGATTACAAAATGTCTTTCAGATCAAAAGACTTTTAATTAAAATTTTCAACTAAAATACTTGACTACTCGAAGTAAATTCTAACGAGAATAAACTAAGTAGTTTATGTTTTCTGGTGTGTGTGGATGCGCAAACCCTTTTCAAAGTTAATGAAGTTTCAATTTATAAGTGAAGAGATTTAAAAAAGTTTGTTACACTTCCGATGTGGGACTTTTTCCAATTCCAACTTTCAAGACAAATATTTTATACTTGTATCACTTCAACACATTTTTCTCTTTAAATAATATGGGACAAATATAAAATTCACTTAAATTTAAAAAATAATATTTTTAATAAATAAAAATATTATTTTAAAAAATTAAATATATGGTCCAAACAGTACATAATAATAATAATAATAAAACAAGTAAAGGCATGAAAGAAACTTTTGGAATTTGAATGAATTTCAATGATAAAGTAGTTAACAAAANTTGTAAGTGGGAGCGAAATATATTCTACCCTCTTCCCAACCTTTGAAAACTCGACCAGCTCGCTGCTCTATTCTTAGCTGCCAAACAAAAACAACTAAAAAGCTTAGACATTATATAATATAAGGTAAAAAAAAAATAACAGCAATAATGGAACTAGCTTAATTAACCAAGTTTTTGAGCCAAAATAAACTTAAATGTTGTTGCAGATCTCTCACCTGATCCTTCTCCAGAAGTGCTTGCCAATCACGATTCCTTAGCAATTCATGCGTGTTGTCGCAACCGGCCGCGAGCCGATAATTCAAATCCCCAAGCCAAATAACCTTGCTGAATTATTAAAAATGTAAAACCATCAATATTGGAATTATGAATTTGAGACCACAATAATTAACTTCATCATTAATCCGCATATATGAACTTACTCATGGTCCAATATGCTGTCGGGATGAACTGATTGTCCGGAAGCTCTGCCCGAATGACAAAACCTCGTTCTCTTCAAAATCTCCAAAACATCTGAATTTCTCCTAACTTCATCGCCTTCTTTCTCACCAGAGGTCAAATGGGTACACACGAAGCAAAAACTCGTCTGGTGCAATGTCATGCTTATCGATATCGAACCCTATATAATGCACACACCAAATTCAACCAGCTCAAATACTTTCCAAATTATAAACTCGTCAGATTTTAAAAAGTGAGAAGCGGACTGGAATTGAATTATATAATGATTTTTTTTTCTCACCTTGTTTCCAAGGTATCCCATAATGCCTCTGCCAACACACGAGACCTTCATGTTGCTAATGTGTTTGTAAAGGTCGGCTCGAACCCACACGCACATGAAGATGCCCACCATCTGTTTGCTGGCAGCGAGGCAATATCTTCTTCGCTGCAATGGGCTGGTTCTCGGCGAGCCTTCTTCGCTGGAGCACACGGTGGGGTACGTGTTCGGGTGCTTTTGGAAATCCTCGCCGCCGAGCTCGTCTTCTAAGGATAGCAAATCGGAGAAGCTGACTCTAGGCTGAGTTGGTGCAAATTCTCCGTTAGTGGCAGTGTTGCAATACTGAGCAACTCCAGGGTCGTTCTTGTTCAACGCTTCGCGAATCAAAGCAAGCCACTTGGCAGCTGGTCCGTTGTCTTCCGCCCCCAATACATTGCCCGCATTAAGAGGGACGATTTCCTGAAACCTGGAAAAAAAAAAAAAANTTTTTTGTTTTTTTGTTTTTTTGTTTTTTTGTTTTTTTGTTTTTTCTTGCTTCTGACTCACTCCTCTGCCCAACCCACTATCCCTTTTTCTCTAATCATCATGTTCCCAAGCCACTCCATATTTACAATTGTAAGCATTCTATGCACGCCTCCAAACCCACATTAACATTTTGAATTTTTTTTTTGTTTTTCCCCTCCATTCCATGTTCTCATTCAAACATGGAAGAAAAACTATACAGATCTTTACAGGCCTCACTTGATCATCGTCATCGTTGTCATCATCATTGTCATCGTCATCATCATAGCCCCACCGCACACACCTTCCCAAACCCTTAAAAAATTTCGGGGACACCGAGGAGGCGTCGGAAGGGGCAACAAAAGAAAAGAATGCCTGACATTGGTGTGCTTCATGCAGACTGTGAAAGTCAGAGTATTTGCTACTAAAACAGTCTTGTCACACTGTCAGAACCTTGGATGGGTGTCTATGCAGCTTTGAGCCCTTGTGAGCAGTAAAAGCTCCTCTGCCTGGACTTTAGCCACGCATGTTGGTGCTAAGGCAGTGTTTGCTGAACCTTTAAGAATACTTGTTCTTGTTGACTTGTTATTGGAAGCAATAGGCATGGAGTAGATGTTCTCGTTGTTCTTGTTCTCGTTTGCCAAATCTATTTGGACTGAGAAAAGAGAATATACAGGTCTATGATCTGAGAATTTTGACTCCCCTCTTAAATACCACATCTGTTTCATTCCTTCTCCTTTCCATAAAATCCTATCGCACCTGAATTTTTTGTTACAGAAAACATAAATAAAATTAAACAAAAAAAAAACATCAATTATAAGCTTCTTCTCCACGATAACAAATTCTGAATATTCAAATGCAAATTGGTTTCTAGCTAGAATTTAACAAAGAGACAACTTGCTTGAGATTTGTTAAAAGATTTTAGTACATTAATTAATGTTTTAAAATATGGATATAATTAATGATGGTCGGTTTGTTCAAACATATATGGTGGAGTTTCTTAGTTTTTGATAATTAATGGAGAAATGTTTCTTACTTGCCAACTCTACTATTTTATCATTAAAGCATCTATCAAGCTAAAAAGCAAAAAACTTCATAATATTTAAATATATATCTCTCTCTCTCTCTTCTCTAATCCACTTTGTTTATAAAATGATAGTTTTCACATGTATTATAAAATGATAGTTTTCACATGTATTATTTTACACTAGGGAGGAAAATAATATGTTAATCCAATTTGGCTTGTAAAAAAATTAAACACAAAACAATCAGTGCTAGAAAAATAATTTTGGAACATCTTCCAACAAATAAGTTATCATGTCAAACTCAAAACAATCGCTAGAAAGGATGACAACTTGTCAATTTCAATGAACTCCTTTTTTGTTTTTTTTTTTTTGGGTAATTCTCAATGAACTCCTTGACAATACAAACTAACNGTCATTTACTTTCTTTGTTCGATGTCCAATCGTTTTTAATCAAGGACGCCAATCTGACGGGTCAGATAAGCCTGATCCGTACGATAGTACGAACTAATACTACAGTGGCACTACATGGTAAAAAGAATATTATAATATATATATATATATACACCTGCAAAATCTTCAGGCACGACGACGTAGCGGTCCTGGTCTGAGCAACTCTTTCTCCTCTCGATTTTATCTGTGTAAAGCCGAAACTCTTTTTCTTAACTCCCAATACGGAAATACGAGAAACAAATCCGATTTTTTTAACAAAAATGTCGCCTTTTTTTAACCAGAAACGAAACGTTACCTTTTAGAGCGTAATCGGAATGGAACTCGTCCCCTCCGCTTTGTATATTCAGCCATTTTCTCACAACTATTTTCGGCCACGAAGACTGCGAAAAAAAAAAATTAGGATTCGGGTTCGGATTCGGAGTCTTCCATCGAACAAACAGAGACGAAAAGTAAATTGGGTAAAGATCAAAAACTGCGTACCTTTGAGATCTTTCCCCGTTCAGTTCGCATTGCTCGGCTATCCGATTACTGAAAAATTTGAGCCAAAATATTATTATTTTTTTCAATCAAAAACGGCAATCCATAACTATCTCTTATTGGATATAAAGAAAAAAATTTAAAAGTAAAGCTTGAGATTATCCGAATCTGTAACTGAAAAAAATAAAATAAAATAAAATAAAAAATTCTAGAAGAAAAAAACAAAATGGGCTTATTCTGTTTAATCAAATACAATATTGGGTTGAAACAAATTCAATATTTTTTTATTTTATAGATATTTTTGGGTGAAAGAGATAAATNCAAATTCAATATTTTTTTTATTTATAGATATTTTTGGGTGAAAGAGATAAATACGAATTGTTAAGTGCTTAAATTAGTCTAAAAATGGAGCATTCAACGGCAATATAAAAGAACTAGTTGCAGGGAAAATGGAGACAGCTTCTTAGGAAAGACCGTGAACAGAAAAGAATAAAGAAAACAAAAATTAAAACAAAAAGAAAAGAACAAGATTTGAATATTTTATGCCAAAGAGGGTGTGCGAGAATAGGCCAGGTTCATCCATTTTTCTTTGTTTTCAACTCGGAGAATATTTCTTTACAAGCAACGATTTTTCCCTTTACAGAGAGCAAGACAGAGTGGAGACGATCAGGAAAATCAAAGCCAACGAAAGACTTGGTGGGTTTTTTTTTTTTTTTTCCCCCTTCAGATCTTTAGGCAAAAGATCCAATCTTCAATTAGACTATGGCAAAAAAAAATTAAAAAATTACCCTTTTTCAGTTCCTTTCACGTCAAAAACACTACCTTGGAAAAACTAGTACTGTATCATATACGAAAACTCTAACATGAAATTCATTAAGAAAACAGAAGCCAATCCAAAAAACCAGAATCATACTTGTTTCAGAGAGACTCAGAGGATTTCGAATAAGTCCTAAGATCTTGAAGATTAACCATTTGAGAGAGCTTTAAGTGGGACAAAGAAACAGGGGAAGAAGAAAGAAACAGATGGAATGAAAGGTTCGTGGTAATAGGGTCAGCGACATTGCTAATCAGAAATGATTACCAGTCACTTTGGCTGACAATAAATTACAAATCGGGAAAATTATAAATAAAAAAATTAAAAAGGGAAAAATAAATAGTTTAAGATCGAAATTCTAATTGAGAACTGAGAAGTGCTTTTTTTTCTTCTTTTTTTGTTTGTTTGTTTCTTTCTTTTTTCTTTTTTCTTTGTTTATACTAGGGGAAGAAATTCAGAGACAGAAAGCACTCACGCGGATTTCAAAGATATAGAATCAAAGTGTGCGCGTGAAAATGGAAGAGACTCCTCTTTTGATCTCTGTATCTGTTATGGGTGAGCTTTCCTTTTCGTTCTGGTAAAAGAGAGAACAGAGTCTGTAT
The DNA here is from genome assembly GCA_003254975.1 of Ochetophila trinervis. NCBI lineage: Eukaryota > Viridiplantae > Streptophyta > Magnoliopsida > Rosales > Rhamnaceae > Ochetophila > Ochetophila trinervis. The sequence goes on from QANX01000136.1 coordinate 13,950, forward strand.
TTGATGTGAGGGCTTGTTTGCTCCTTTTGGTCGGCTGAAGAAGAAGAAGAAGAAGAAAAAGAGCGAGAGAGAGAGAGAGAGAGAGAGAGTGAGTTTGGAGGCGTTCCTCGTAAAAGCAAAAAGCAGCTGTTGATACTCAAATATATAAGTATTTAGAGACTGGTAAACAAAAAATAAATAAATAAACAAAAACAGAGTAAGTGAGATAGAGAAAAATAAATAAATAAAAAGAAAAAAGGATTTTTGGGTGTTTTGAGTTTGGAAGTCCAATTTTTTCCAAACAGGAATTTGGCAGGTGGGTAAGATGTAATTTTTGGGAACGTAAACAACAAAAGGGCTATATCTGTTTTTGTTTTAATTGGACGGTGCTGCTATTTTGTTTTATTTTATATCTGCAATTTCTAAAACTAAAACTTTGAATTAGACATGGTAAATTCCAATAAAATATATTCATAAAAAAAAAATTCCAATAAAATACTATTGTCATTGCAATTTTTTACTTCCTTGTACTCCGTCAAGAAAGAAAAAGAACTAAAGGGAGGTTATAATTCTTTTGGCACCAGTGTAGTATAAAGTTGCTGAGGGAAAGGGTTAGCCTATTTGAGTTTTTCGATCCGAGCAAAGGATAAATCGAATTTTGAATGTAACTGTGAAATTGTCGATTCGAGATACTTTAGATGCTCCTCTTGATTGATCGAAATGGATGGACCAACCATGGGTGTTGCCAACTTGTCTGGATTCAACATCAGATCGCAGCCATTAGAAGAGATTCATGAAGACAAAAACTCTGAACTCGAAGAAGATGAAAATGAAAAAATATAGTGATTCGGGAGTACAATCACAAAAAAAAACTGTAAAATACTCTATACTTTGCGTGACTAACTCTGATTGTAATTTTTTGCACGCCTGCAAAAGCTAATTTGAGGTCATAATTTCTTTGGCACCAGTATACTAACTATCAAAGATAGTCTAACGCTCAAATAAGTACCACTCTGGAAAATATTTTAAAAAATTGTGTGAAAAATAAATCGTGTCTAGCCCCCTATTTATAAGCTATGTAAGTTATTTTAACTTGATGAGCTGTAATTATTTAGGAGATAAATATGAATATCGAGGTTCCAATTCAAATTATAACCGATATGGAAGTTGTTAGGAACATTGTGATTATGGCAACCGTTTTGGATTCCTTTATGCATGTGTAAGAATGTTTGGGTCGACCATGTAAGACTCGATTACAAATGCCTCGGAACATGCAATCTTGGAATTTAGTAAGAACATTTTATCTTCTCAGTCATGAGAAATAATTAAACATTTTTTAATCTTCAAAAAATCTGATAGGCGAATGGTTCTAAATGTCTGATCTATTGATGTAGTCTTCTGTGTTTCAACGAAGTCCTCCTCATAATTAGACCTCGAAAAATACTGGCATGGTCATTTAAACTAGCCAAATATTAAAGCGCCCAAAATTNGTGCTAGATTATTTTTGTGTCTCCTTGTGATCTAACCTGCTATGGAAGTTTTTGATCGACAATGTGATGACTTTTTAATTGATATTGATGATATCTTTATGACAAAAAACACACAAGTGTTAAGGTTTGGTTTATGGGTTAAGGTTTTCTCAACTCGACATGTATGTACGGTTCGCGTAGTTAATGCATTACGTAAAGGCTGGAATATACGAGAGGAAATTGAGTTCATAGATTTGGATGATGGAATATTTCTGATCCAGTTCAAATCGGAATCTGATGCCCGAAAGGTGTAGGATAATAGTCCTTGGAGTTTTAATGAATCTTTTGTGGCTATGAGAAGGTGGGAACCGAATACTGCATCATCTGAAATTACCTTTGAAGAGGTGCCTCTCTGGCTACATATTAAAGGATTACCTTGTGAATGGAACTCGGTAGCTATTTTGACAAAATTGGGAGAAAAAGTTAGGAAGGTTATTAAAGTGGAACTCGGGACTGCTCGTAAAACGCATGGGGGTGCAAGGGTACGAGTCTTGTTCCCACTATCCCGAAGTTTAGTTCCTGGTATATGGGTGAACAGGAAGGGAAAAGAACCTTTGTGGGTAATTTTCAAATATGAACATCTGCCACATTTTTATTTTCTATGTGGGAAGTTGGATCATGAAACAAGGTCATGCAGATGTGTTTCAACTGATTTGAAGACTCCTTTTGGTGCATGGTTGAGAGTAGAGATAGAGGATGCGGCACCAGATTATGTGAAGCTGGCTTGGAAAGGTGATAGTCGTTCTGCGGTGAAAAATCTTGCAGCAGTCATCGGAGATGCCACCAGTGTAGACGATGCTGACAAAGGATTGATGAGGACCGTTTCAAGGGTAGTTTCCATGGAAGGAAAGAATAATGAGTCAAGCCTAGACTTGCGGTGCATTGATGGAAAGTTTCCTAATGAAATTGATCAAGGAAGGGAAAAATCATAATTTAATTTTCAAATTGAGAATTCAATTATGGCAGTTATTCCCATTAATGTGGAGGAAATTTCTGGAAACATTAATGCTCCAAGTGACATGGAGGATCCGAATAAAGACAATACTATTATGGACCCACCAGATACAAATATAGAGATTTTACCCGTTGGCCAGCTCAAGGTCTTAGTAGAGGAAGGTTTTATTATTGCAAGTGAGAAAGAAATACGTCATTTAAAACATAACGTTTCAAAGAGGAATAACTGTTTTACTCCTTACTCTAGCAAAGGAGGGAAAAAACAAGCTTACAAAGAGTTGGTGTTAAAAGAAGATGCTTTGCAGGAAGTCAAAATTACTAAGTTATTTTCTTCTGGTCATCAGGGTGAGGAGGCGGCCCCAAGCATGCCCCCATCCTCTAAATGAGTTTTCTCTGTTGGAACTATCAGGGGTTGGGGAACCCCCTGACTGCTTTACTAGATGTTTCTTTCCAGTATAACCTCTCCATGGTTTGTCTACTTGAAACGAAGAAGAAGTGAGATAGCCATCACCAGTTGAAGCGTCATCTTCGTATGATAAATCATGTTGCTGTAAATTCCGTGGGTCTATTGAGAGGCATTCTTGTTCTCTGGAATGATAATGTTTTAGTTACTATTGTTCGGTCTTCAAGGAATCATGTGGATCTTGAGTTTTCTTTTCAGAATAATAAGTGACGTGTTACCTTTGTTTATGGAAGTAGAGATATTCAGGAAATGAGGAGGTTGTGGAATTCTCTGGTTTGTTTGGCAGCCAATCTTTCGACACCTTGGTTCCTAATGGGAGATTTTAATGACATTCTATTTTATTAAGAAAAATATGGTGTTAGACCGGGACCTCATCGCCGAATGGAATTTTTCAGGGCTTTTATTGATAATGCTATGTTGACTGATATCGGTACTAGTGGTCCTTTTTTCACCTGGTCAAATAATAGAGAGGGTGCAAATTTGGTGATGGAGCGGTTGGATAGAGCCTTGGGGAATTCTGGTTTTTTGAATTTTTTTCCTTCTTCCCATGTTTTTGTTCTGCTGGCTTTGGGTTCACATCATAGCCCCTTATGTCTTTTATTTGAAACCTCTACAATCAGATCAAAGAGAACTTTCAGATTTGAGCAACGTTGGCTTTTTGAAGGTGATTATCAGAATGGAGTGGAGAATAGTTAGGTTTCTTCTTTAAGAGGATCCGGAGCTTGGCGGTTTGTCCAGAAACAATCCTTTTGTCGCAATTATTTAAGGAAATGGAGTAAAAATCTGAGAGGTAATCTGAATATGCACACCAAAAAATTTCAGGACTAGCTGGCAAATTTAGATGTGAAAAGTGGTAATCGAGATGTTATAGCTAAGAGACACTCAATTAATTCGAATCTTAATCTCTTGTGGAAAAAGGAAGAGGTTTTTTGGGGCCAAAGATCTAGAAACAATTGGTTAAATTATGGTGATAGAAATTCAGCCTTTTTTCATGCGGTTACTTTGAAGAGGAGGAATCTAAATAAGATTTATCGTTTACAAAATTCTGATTTCTTCTCACATTACTGGGTATTTTCAAAAACTTTTTTCAACTTCTGGTCCTCGAAATCTAGAGAATGTTTTAAATGCTATTACCCCTTGGGTTTCTATTGATGTTAATATGCATTTGTTATGTTTGGTAACTCAGGAAAAAGTAAGGGCTGCATGCTTTGATTTGGGGGGACGTAAAGCTCCTGGTACTGATGGTTTTTTGGGGCTTTTTTACCAGTCACAATGGCCTTTTTTTAGGATGATTTTTTCCTTTTGGTGCATGAGTTTTTTTCATCGGGGTTTATTTTAAAGAAACTTAATTATACCAATATTGTTCTTATTCCTAAAGTTCAGCAGCCAAGTAAAGTAACTCAATTCCGGCCTATCAGTTTATGTAATTTTGCCTATAAGGTTGTTTCAAAGGTAATGATAAATAGATTGAAGGGCTGTCTTGCTGATCTAATATCTGAAAATTAGGGTGCCTTTGTTGGAGGAAGGCAAATTCAAGATAATGTTTTCATTGCTCAGGAAGCTTTCCATTATTTGAGGAAAAAAAAGAAAGGAAGAAGGTTTGAGATGGCTCTTAAGATTAATATGACTAAAGCATATAATAAAGTGGAATGAGACTTTCTTAATCTAATGTTGCGGAGATTGGGTTTTCATCCTCATTGGGTGCAACTTATTATGCAATGCGTATCTACTGTTTCCTATAGGATTATCATCAATGGAGAGGTTGGTGATGCTTTTAAACCAACTCGTGGGTTGAGGTAGGGTGATCCCCTATCACCTTATTTATTTATTTATTTTGATGGCTGATACTCTTTCCATGATGCTGAATCTAAGGGCCTCAATAGGGATGCTCAGAGGAATTAAACTTGCTCGGCGTTGTCTTTGTCTCATCTTTTTTTTTTTTTTTTTTTTTTTTTTTTTTTTTTTNTTGCAGATGATAGCCTTTTCTTTTTGGAAGCTTCGGTGCAAGAATGTTATCATCTTCGGGATTGTCTAAACTCGTATTGTGTTGCAACCGGCCAAGAAATTAATTTTCAGAAATCATGTATTTTCTTTAGCAGCAATACTCCATGGGATTTAGCTTCCTCACTTTCTGAATTGTTGGCAATTCCTCTCTCGGTTTTTTTAGAGAAATATCTTGGGTTTCCTTCGGAATGGGGACGTTCTAAATGACAAGTTTTGAATTATATTCGGGAACGAGTTTTGAACAGTTTGGGGAGTTGGTCCGGGAAGTTTTTATCTTCTGCCGGTAAGTTTTTATCTTCTGCCTGTAAGGAGGTCTTGATTAAATCTATAGCACAAGCTATTCCGGCCTATACTATGTCTGTTTTAAAATTGCCGGTAAGGAGGTCTTGATTAAATCTATAGCACAAGCTATTCTGGCCTATACTATGTTTGTTTTAAAATTGCCTTTATCTCTTTGTAAGGAGGTAATGGCAGCAATGCTTCGGTTTTGGTGGAAGGGAGGATAGAAAACTAAAGGTATTCATTGGGTTCGGAAAGTAGAATTGGTTAAATCAAAATTTTTGGGTGGTTTTGGTTTTTGGGACTTAGTATCTTTTAATTTTGCCCTTCTGGCAAAACAAGCTTGGAGATTTTATAAGGAACCAAATTCACTTTGGGTACGTATTCTTTCGAGTATCTATTTATCTCATGTTTTTTTTCTTTCTGTGACAAAGTCGAATGCTGCTTCATGGATTTGGCAAAGCCTTTTGCATGGAAAAGATATTTTCAAGTGTTTTGCAAGGTGGAGAGTTGGGAATGGTCAGCAAATTAACACTTGGAATGATAACTGGGGTCCTAATGGAGTTAGATGGGCTGGTTTTCGATTGGAAGGTTTTGATAAAGTCTCGGATTTTTTGGATTCAGATTTTTGGGGGGGGGGGGGGGGGGGGNGGGGTGGTCTACTGAGAAGCTGGATTTGGTGTTTCCTTCTTGGGTGGGGAGGAAAATTCAGTGTATCCCTTTATCTCGATTTGGGGTAGGTGGTATTCTTATTTGTCCTTTGACAAAGAGTGGAACTTTTTCTGTAAAATCTTGTTACAATGCTATAATCGATAATTTGGAGGATGAATCGGGTGGTCCATCAACTTCTTCTTCCTCGTTTCCAGCTCCCTCTTTTTGGAAGAAATTGTGGCATTTGGATATTGCTCCTAAACTTAAGTTTATTGCTTGGAAAATTTTTAGAGGAGGTATTCCTTCTTCTTCGGCTTTGTTCTTGAAGGGTATGATAGATGATGCCATATGTCCCATTTGTCAAGAAGAAGTTGAAACAGTGGAACACATTTTCCTTAAATGTAGATGGGTCACGCTGGTTTGGTTTGGATCTTCTCTCAGTACTCGTATTCCACTGACTGCTGATCTTCTTTACTTGCAAACTATTTTTCTTGATTTGATAGAAGATAAAGAGTTTGGTGCTGCTGGGGGGGATTTCTTTGGTTTCTTTGTTGGTTTATTTGGAAAGCAAGGAACCTCTGTTTGTTTGAAGGAGTTAAACCCAACCCCATCTTGGTTATTCATTTGGCTAATGAGGCAGCAAGGGAATTTGGAGAGAAAACAATTTTGGATGATTTGAAGATGGATGTTGTTTGGTCAGAGAGGGAGGTTTCTCAAATTAGGACCAATTGGGTGGTACCTCCAATTGGTGTTGTTAAAGTAAATTGTGATGGAGCTTTTGATGGTCATATTAAAGGATGTGGCGGTTTTATTTTTCGTGATTAGCAAGACATCCCTTTGTTGAAACGTTATGTCATTTTTTTTGGTGATGATGTTTTTTCTATAGAAGGGCAAGCGGTTTTCCATGCTCTCTTAAGTGGTAAAGAATGGGATTTGAGAAGCTTCAAGTTGAAATAGGCTGCTCTGATCTTCATAATGGGATTATTATTGGTCCGCAAGCCACTTCATGGCGTCATTATGTTCTAATCCATGATATTTGTCTCTTGCATGAAAAATTTCTTTTCTGTGAATTTTTATTAATTTTCCAACAAGCTAATAAAGCTGCTAATTAGATTGCAAAAACAGGTATTAAAGGTTTACTCTTTCTAGATTGGGATTCTGTTAACCAGAATGAGCTGGTTAATATTTTGTCTACTGATTCACATTATTAATATAATTTATTGGTTTGATAAAAAAAGAAAAGAAAAACATTTCAATTTCCATAATCTTTAATTTGTAAGAGTTTAACTTAAATTAAATTATTTATTTACAACTTTCAATTAATGGAGAGTGAGTCACTACTTTTCATATGTAGGATTAACTAGAAAGTGGGAAAATATTGGAGGATATATAATAATTTTAAATGCATTAAATTTATTAAATAAACATTTTTATTAAATTTATTAATAATATATATTCTCGATATATATATATCTACAATTTGATTTCCAAATAGATTATAAGTTTTTTAAAAATGAAAAAACAATTACAAGTGTATATATATATATATATAATTTGAAGCATGAAGATTTGAACTCGGAATACGAGGAAATAGTAACAAAATTTTAATTTTTCCTAAGAGTACGAGTTAAGCGAATGAAAAAAAAAAATTACTGAAAAGTTGGAGAGGACAATTATCAACTTCAATTAAAGGGGAAAAACTTTTCAAACTTTTTTATTTTTTATTTTTATTGAAAAGCTTTTCAAAGTTTTTTATTTTTATTTTTTATTTCAACAACTTTTCAAAGTTTTTATTTTAAAGAGAATTCGACCAAAAAAAAAAAAAGAAACAAACAAACTCATTTTTAAAGAGAAAATAAATCCAACACTTTATATCTATATTCAGTCATTACTCATTAGTCCGGATTATGATTTCTGATTCTTATTAATTTTAATATCTAAAAATTATAGAATTTGATATATAAATATATACAATGCCTTTTGCATAAATTATACTTATATTATTAAGGTCACAATTACTTTTATATTGATAATTTTAAGTTTTAGATATTGACGCTACTTTTATTCGGTTGAAAATTTACATTTTCTATAAATTTTATAAAATAGAAATGGAAGAAAAATAATTAAAATTTAATAGTTTTTAGGATTATATCGGGGTCAATTGTCTTCATGCCCCAATTGTTAATCTCTCCTCGTTTTGCTACCAAGTTCAAAGGATATTTATTCAACAGAAAAGAAAAAAAGTTTAAAGGGTACTATCGTAAAATAGCTCACCTGTGAGAAAGTAAAATTTGTCAACTTTTTTTAATTACTAAAATTTTTCAAAAAGGATTTTTTTATCGCTCCAAAAAAAAGAAAAAAACAAAAGGAAGAAAGAAGGATTTGATGAACACCTTCTCCAAGAAGGGTTGCTTTTTTTATGTAGTTACCAAACTTCAATAATTAAACTAATTAAACAAATACATTAATTAAAAATTATCTAAATAAAATAAGAAAATAACGGAGTGGCCAAGACTGGATTAGGGAAATCAAAGTTGTTAGTTTGGTACAGCGTGGCGTTTACCGACACGTGGAAACTAGGAAACGGCTAAGTGCTTTCCTTTTATCTGTCGCATTGAGACTTTGTCGAGCTTTTGCCAGCTCCGTTTCCTCTTTGTAGAGAGAGAGAGAGAGAGAACCAGCAAGAGAGAGAGAGTGAGAAAACCACAGAAAGATTTTCCCTTTGTGCCGAAACTGAGTGAAAGAGAGAGAAAAAGAAACGAGACAGGAAAATCTTCCAAACCAAACATGCTTAGGGTTTTGGAAATCTGAATCCGCAATCACATTCCTAATTCTGTTGCTTTTTTCTTTTCCTTTCTTATAATGGCGATGCCATTTCCGGGTGGTGGTGGAGGCGTAGCCATAATGGCTGGTCCTATGAACCCTCTCGATCCTTCACCATCGAAGACCTGCTTGAAGAACTCCCCTGTCAAATCCCCAATCCTAATCTTCTTGCTATTCCACAAAGCCATTCGTTCCGAGCTCGATGGCCTCCACCGTGCCGCTGTTGCTTTCGCCACCGATGAAGATAGCGGTGCTGATATCAAACCGTTGTTGGAGCGATATCATTTCCTTCGTTCAATTTATAAGCATCATTGTAATGCAGAGGATGAGGTTGTGTTTATTGTTCTATGAATTATGATTCAAAGTTTTTCAGAATTTGATTCTCTGTGCCTCCTTATCATCATTTATTATGTTATCTAGGGTAGAAATTTTCTCTGATTTAGGTGTGAATGTTATTCGGCTTGGTTTTCATATTGGTTCTTCGCGAATAACTCTTACTATCGAATTGTGTATTCGTTTTTTGAGACGTTGCGTTGCTAAATTGTATCAAAGTTTTTTTCTGGTGTAAGAAAATATGCCGTTTATTGATTACAATTGGCGGTTGTTCAATTTCTTCGGAATTTGTTTTAATTATGAGCCAGCTTGCTTTATGGGCTGCGGGGTCCATGCGTAACTGCAGTGAATGACAACGTCAGTCTTTTGTCGTCGGGGTTTATACATAAATAAACATACAGAGAGCGGTTGGCTTTATATAGTTTCCTTTAGTTTTAGTTTACTGGGATCTCAAGTAATTCGTAAGCACGAGTATCTCTGGTATATAGTTTCTCTAATGGCTCCTCTGGTAGTTTTGATAGAGGACATCATGCAAAATGTACCTGAACTTTGTAGTGTTTAGGTTTTTCTTTGTTATCCAAGCATCTATGTCACCTAGTTATTGTTGAGGTATGCTTCTTATAACTTGAAGGATGGCTATACAGTCGGTTAGATCAAAATATAAATTCCACTGTTTTGTAATGATGTTTTTGTTCTAAATTCCACCACTGTCATATACATGTTGCCATGGTTTGCAAATGTTCAATTGTACGTATTATTAGTTAGTAAATCATACCAAATGTGTTAGCGTAGTAACATTTTTACATCCAAAATTGTAGGTCATCTTTCCAGCTCTAGATATACGTGTAAAGAATGTAGCTCAAACTTACTCCCTTGAACACGAGGGAGAGAGTCTTTTATTCAATCAGTTATTTGAGTTGCTCAATTTGAATTTGCAAAATGAAGAAAGCTATCGAAGAGAATTAGCCTCCTGCACTGGAGCCCTTCAAACCTCAATTAGCCAGCACATGTCAAAGGAAGAGGAGCAGGTAGTTGTTTGACGCATTGATAAAATGTTACATGTTACTAGTATCGCATTTTTCTAGCATACTACTGAATGCAATCTGATGTATATTGTTTTCTATATGTAAAATTATAGACTTTCTAAGTGATATACTATACATTCTTCAGAGTTACTGAACCTTATGCTGCTATGGGCCTGGGCTTTTGTTCTGGCACATGATAAATCTTGTTTTATCATTCTGCAGTCAGTTAAGACATGTTGTGACTAGATCATTCTTGAAAGCGACACCTTACAGTCTCATTGCTCACTTGAATAACCGTCCCTCCTTTCTCCATAATGCAAGAATTTCTGAAAATGAAGTCTCCTCTTTTTTCTCCTTTTGTTTGCACGTATTTTTCTTATTCTTCTTCCTTTGCTTTTTTTCTTTTTCCTTCATTTTTTTCAGAAAACATGAATGGGTTCTGAAGGTGGGTATTACTTTATAGCCAAATACTAGATATTCAACCTATTGATGAGACATTAGGATCCTTTCAAGAATAGTTTATAGCTAAATTTTCTACAAAATGTATGGTACTAAATGTAAATGGTTGTTCATCACTTGCCTTTGCTACATTTTAAAACTATCTACTCTTAACTTCTTTGGTTTTTTTGCCTGAATTGCAGACTATTCAAATAGGGTTCAGTATGTTAGGTTAAACTTGTTTTTGAATTTGACAGGTCTTCCCACTTCTTATAGAGAAATTTTCATTTGAAGAGCAAGCATCCTTGCTCTGGCAGTTCCTATGCAGTATTCCTGTTAATATGATGGCAGAATTTCTTCCATGGCTTTCTTCCTCTATTTCGTCTGATGAACATCAGGATATGCGAAAGTGTTTGTGCAAGGTAATACCAGAAGAGAAGCTGCTGCAGCAGGTAATAACTCTATTTGGTGGCCATTCGACGATATTATTTTAAGAAAAGTTGGTTGATTTTCTCTTCTATTATATGAAGGTCATATTTGCCTGGATGGAAGGGGTAAAAATGTCTGATAGACATATAACTTGCATAGATGGTTCTAAGGTCCTATGCCAGGATTCTGGGCCTAGCACCTCAGTCAGTCAGATAGAGAATGAACACTGTTCATGCCAATCTTCTAAGACTAATAAAAGGAAATCTGTGGAGAAGAATTATGATCTTACTGGCTCCATTGTTTCAAGTCCCATCGATGAAATATTACTTTGGCATAATGCTATAAAAAGAGAGTTGAATGATATAGTTGAGGCAGCTAGGAAGATACAACTTTCTGGAGATTTTTTTGATTTGTCTGCATTCAATAAGAGGCTGCAATTCATAGCAGAAGTCTGCATTTTTCACAGGTTTGGTTTCAGTTTTGTTGTTTTTGGTTCAAAAACATAAAATCCTCCTAATGAAATGAGTTCTTTGTATCAGTGATTAGTATAACTATCTCATGAATAAGGGTGATCAGTAGGGGGAAATCAGCATACTTATCATGGTCCATTACTATGCACAAAATGGTTTCCTGCCTCATGTATATCTCTTGAATCAGAATTTTTGTTTTATACCTTTGAAAGTTGATGCAGGGTCTGGGCTGAAAAAAAAAAAAGAAAAAAATCTTCAAGCATACAGCTGTAAAGCATTCTTTAGGTCTATGGTTTAGTATCAAATTAATTAGCACTTTCATACATATTGGATTTTCTCTTTTTCTATTTTCTCTTCATGAGTTCTGTGAATTTTTTTTTTAATATAAAAAAATAGCAATTTTTATTTAGTTTATAAAAAGAAGTATATTAAAGGATTAAATTATTTATTTATTGGATTTTTTGTTAGTTCTCATATTAACGAAATGCTTTTCTGTCTTTCTGATTGCAGCATTGCTGAGGATGAAGTCATTTTTCCTGCTGTAGATACAGAACTGTCTTTTGCCCATGAGCATGCAGATGAAAAGATTCAATTTGATAGGCTTAGGTGCCTCATAGAAAGCATCCAAAGTGCAGGAGCCAACTCATCCTCTTCTGAGTTTTGTATGAAATTGTGCTCTCATGCTGATCAGATAATGGAGAGCATACTTAAGCACTTCCAAAATGAGGAAGTTCAGGTTTGTAGTTTCCTCAAACATCGAAATAGTTAGCTAAAGAGGGAAATTCATTCAGTTTATTTTCCAATTTCCTTAAGATTATAATCTCATAGGTTCCATTAAAGATGAGAAAAAGCGTTTGAGCTTGCTTATGGTATAGTTCTGATTGTTAAATGATTGAGCATGTAACAATTTCCTTTTAAAAGCTTTTAAGGGGGGATACAGAAATTATAATTTCTTTATTCCATGCCACAATATAAATAGCAAACTAAAAGAAATATGTTTCTTATGGGGTGGATCAAGAGAAGGATTTTACTACTTGTTAGTATATAATGCAGTATTAGTTAAGAATCTAGGACTAGGATGGTTTGGCGAGAGTATAACTAAGAGTCCATGACCATACTTCAAGATCTTATCTAGGAGTGTAGACTGTAGGCTCATGGCAAGCTCATCCAATTCCCCCATTATGATTTGCTACTTTCAATTTATTTTATTTGCTATTTCTTTCTATCGTTGTTCATCTTCTTCTATTGTCAGAGAAACTTAAGTGGAAAAATTTGATATATGAATTCTTATATAATCAATAATTCTTCTCTAAAGATTTCCAAATGAATATACACTTTCAGGCTTCAAGCTAACCATACTCCACATTATTAATTCTGGTATGGAAATGATGAAAGGACAGACAAGGCTGCATGAATTTGAAACTCAAGTTTTCATATTTGAAATATCTAGGTTGGAGTTTTATATCAATCTTTGCCGAGAGTTGCATTCTGCTTTTTGAGCATAAGTGATACCCATTATCCTGTACTTTAAATATAGTTAGTCTTTCTCTAATATGAAATGCTGTTTATTGCTCTGCATATTCTGATGATTTTTTGAAAAGCATAAATATTAGGTAAAACACTTTGTTAATTGTTATCAACACCAGAATTAGAGAGCTTAGATAAAAAAAAATCATTAAGTTCTTAAAGCGTATCATATTTGTGAATACCATTGGTAGGTACTTCCACTTGCCCGAGAGCATTTTAGCCCCAAACGGCAGCAAGAACTTTTGTATCACAGCTTATGCTTGATGCCTTTGAAATTGATTGAATGTGTGTTGCCATGGTTCGTGGGATCTCTTAGTGAAGAAGAAGCAATTTCTTTTCTTCGAAATATGCATACGGCAGGTTGAGAATCAGTTATCTACTTATCTTATTATAAATATTTTATCAATAAATTATTAAATTATGTTTTCCACATGCTATGTCTGTTGTCATTTCTTTTCTTTGAATCCATTTCTGATTTGCACGAATTGTCTGTTGTAGCTCCAGCATCAGATTCTGCATTGGTTACACTTTTCTCTGGTTGGGCATGCAAAGGGCGTAATGCGAATTTTTGCTTGTCTTTAAGTGTAAGTGGTTGTTGTCCACTGAATGGAATTGAAGGAGATACTATCCAATCAATCTGTGCGTGTTCTGCTGGGGAGAAACCTTTTTCTGTTCAATCTGATAGAGACAATGCCAATGGAAGGCCAGCCAAGCGTGGCTCAATATCATTGGAAAAGAATGTTGCTTGTCCCCCTACAGAAACTGTAAATACCCTTAAGTTATCATGTAATAACCAGTCGTGCCATGTCCCTGGGTTAGGAGTCAATGGCAATAATTTAGGAGTGAGTTCTCTAACTGCAGCAAAATCTCTACGTTCCTTGTCTTTTAGTTCTTCTGCTCCTTCCCTGAATTCTAGTCTTTTTAACTGGGGAACAGATCTAAGCTCTACTGAAAATGGATGTTCTGTGCGGCCAATTGACAACATTTTTAAATTTCATAAAGCCATCCGCAAAGACTTAGAGTATTTGGATATTGAATCTGGAAAGCTTAATGATTATAGTGAGACTTTTCTTAGGCAGTTTAGTGGTAGATTTCGTTTGTTATGGGCTCTGTATAGAGCTCATAGTAATGCAGAGGATGATATTGTTTTTCCAGCATTAGAATCTAAAGAGACTCTACATAATGTTAGCCACTCTTACACTCTGGACCACAAGCAGGAAGAAAAACTATTTGAGGATATTTCTTCTGTCCTTACTGAGCTTACACAACTTAATGAATGCATGAATGGTACAAATATGTCAGTTGATCATAATGATGCTTTAAAAAAGTACAATGAGCTGACCACAAAGCTTCAGAGCATGTGCAAATCCATTAGAGTAACATTGGATCAACATGTTTTTCGGGAAGAACTTGAATTATGGCCATTGTTTGATAAACATTTTTCTGTGGAAGAGCAAGAAAAAATTGTTGGTCAAATTATTGGTACAACTGGCGCAGAGGTTCTTCAATCAATGTTGCCTTGGGTAACTTCTGCTCTTACTCAGGAGGAGCAAAATAAAATGATGGACACATGGAAGCAGGCAACCAAAAATACTATGTTCAGTGAGTGGCTTAGTGAATGGTGGGATGGAGCTCCTACATCATCTTCACATGGTGATACATCAGAAAGTTGTACTCCTGCAGGTTTGGATGCTTTTATTAGTGCTTTCCATTTATAAATTGTCTACAATTAAACTCTGTTTCGAAGATGGTAATTTTTACTTCCCAAGACTCATGGCACAATCCTAGAAGATTTCACAATCTATAGACAGCCTTATATGAACTTCAAATTTACATTACAGGGACTGGTAGTTATGACAACTTAGAGCACTCCGATCAGACTTTTAAGCCTGGATGGAAAGATATTTTTAGGATGAATCAAAGTGAGCTTGAATCGGAAATAAGAAAAGTTTCTCGAGACTCATCTCTTGATCCAAGAAGAAAAGATTATCTTATTCAAAATTTAATAACCAGGTAACTTTTATAATCTTGCCATTTTGATTGACTTTGCAAGTAACTGGATCTGATAAATTAATTGGTTTGTTAGTCGTTGGATAGCTTCTCAGCAGAAGTCACCTCAAGCAACTGTAGGTGAAAGTTCGAAGGGTGAAGATGTCCTAGGATGCTCTCCTTCATTTCGTGATTCAGAGAAACAAGTTTTTGGGTGTGAGCATTACAAAAGAAATTGCAAACTGCGGGCGGCTTGCTGTGGCAAATTATTTGCATGCAGGTTCTGCCACGATAAAGTCAGCGACCATATAATGGACCGGTAACTTTTTGTAATGTAATGTTATTTAATGTTCTTTATGTAAAACATCTTGTGCTTGATTCTAGATGGATGGTTTTATTTATTTGATTTGTTTGCAGGAAGGCTACAGCTGAAATTATGTGTATGAAGTGCTTGGAAATTCAACCTGTTGGACCTGTCTGCATAACACCTTCCTGTGGTGAATTCTCAATGGCAAAATACTATTGCAATATTTGCAAATTTTTTGATGATGAAAGGTACAACCTCTCTCATTATGAGATTTTTATCAACTATTCCTTGTTGCAACTAGGTTATTGTAGTTTGGACTCCGACAAAATCAGATTAACATATTATCTCTGTCATCTAGTTTGGTTCTTACATCAGAATTGTTGCATATATTTATACATGCATATGCATGTATATTTGGAAAAATAAAAAGATATACATGTACGTGTATATATATATATATATATATATATAATATCGTATCTAGAGTTTTGATGGCACATATGGATTTAGCATGTAATTTTCATGTCCACTGCCAAGCTTTTTCAGGAAATTTTGCTATTATATTATGTGACAGTAACAAGAAATAGTAAACTTATAATTGCTTTTACATGTATCTTTTATGGTTATCATTTTGTAAGTGAAATTTCTGTGGAATAGCATCTATTCAAGCAGTTTACTCACCAGTTCTTATGTTTCATCTTCTTTCTGTTATATCAGGACAGTTTATCATTGTCCTTTCTGCAATTTATGTCGTGTTGGGCAAGGACTGGGTATTGACTTCTTTCACTGCATGACTTGCAATTGTTGCCTCGGGACCATGTTGATTGACCACAAGTGCAGAGAGAAAGGCCTAGAAATAAATTGTCCTATCTGCTGTGATTTTTTATTTACGTCTAGTGCAACTGTAAGAGGTCTTCCTTGTGGCCATTACATGCATTCAGATTGTTTCCGGGTTGGTTTTCTATCGGCTTCTTTGTGCTGGTTTCAGCTGACATGTTTGTAACATTTTATTTATCTCATTTACGAAACTGTTTTTAAGGAATGCATAATGTGAAGCTATACCTTTTCATTCATCGTTTCAGGCATACACATGCAGTCACTACATCTGCCCAATCTGCAGCAAATCTATGGGAGATATGGCGGTATGATATTTCCTTCCATATATATATATATATATATATAGATTAGGGGTAATTAGTCAAGTGATGAGATACCCATGCCAACTTTGCTTTTTAGTAATAATCATCCATAGGATAGGACTAGACTAGTTTAACTTTATGGGGGTCCAAGAAATTGTTTCTACAATAATTGTTCTTTATTATGATTTTCTGAATAATTATAGTAGATTGATCCCTCATATTATTTAGAAAGTCATATTTAGCTGGTTCTTGATAAATAATTATAAATTATTGTTTTTCTTTCTTAAGTTATCTAAACAATGCATTGTACAATTAATTTCAACTTTTTTTAAAGACAAATTTGAACTTTTGATATATAACTTCATTTTCTCTACATTTATTACACAATATACAACAAATATTTATCTACACTGTTTTTTTGTACTTTTGGAAACATAAAAGTAGTTTAATTGTTGAGTTTTTTATTCTTCGAAAAGAGAGTAAGACACAGAATTCAACACCTGGAGTTGATATTTGCTCAAAACAAAATTCTTAAATTTGGTAAGCTCGTTGTTATGTTAACACTGGTTACTTCTTTTATGAATTCTTGTAATATTTCTTATATTTATTGTCTTGTAAAATCTTAGCCGGCATATGGCATATGGTTCATTGTATCATTTGGTTATGATGGTTTCTTGTGGATTTGGATTAAGGTTTACTTCGGCATGCTCGACGCACTGCTGGCTTCTGAGGAGCTCCCAGAAGAATACAGGGATCACTGTCAGGTATACATTGTGTTTGATTTTTTCTTTGTCCAAATGCTTTGTGCTCCGTTTAGGTAAAAAGCCAGAAAAGTGAGTAAATTTGGATATGTTCCTCTCCAGGACATTCTGTGCAATGACTGTGATAACAAAGGAAAAGCACCCTTCCACTGGCTGTACCACAAATGTAGGTCCTGCGGATCATATAACACCAAGGTAATTAAGGTTGATTCGTTATCTTCCCACTGCTCAACTTCAAACCAATAAGCCCCGTCTGGACCTGTACCAAGCCAATTTTATTTGTACAGCCTTGTTAAGGCTATAAGGAGGAAAAAAAATCAGGCCTTTTAATTTTATTGAATTTTTTTTATATAAATATTATTAATTAATTCATGTTTACAATATTTTATTGTATTTGTTCTTGTTTTGGCTTGAAAAAGGCCCCCGTGGTTTTTAGTTTTTACACACTTATTCAAAGGGATGCTAATTATTTATTTTTGGCTTTTTTGCACCTATAATCTATTATGTTTAAGGTTCTTTGCAGATTTAGCTTTTATGTTTATTTGTTGGCAGTATTAGTCCCATATATTAACAAAATTAGCATTTACTAATTTTTTTTTTCATGATTCCGTTTGTATTATGTTAGTTTACTCCATGTGCAGGTCAAATGCAAAAGGCAAATATTTTGAAAATTCTCTTTCTCTTTTCTTTCCTGCCCTCTGCATATAGGAAAAAATCACCGGTTCATCCTGCGATTCAGTATAACAAATGCCAAACATCTTATCCATTTCGCAGTCGGAAATTTGAGTAATTCTCCAAATGAGCAGTCTTTTTATTTTCAACACCTACACTTTCATTTCCCGTTTTTTCAACATTTCTTCCCATCTTTTAAGCTCCACAACGACGATGTTCTCATTGTCCACGCCGCAAGATTTAGCATGTGATTTTTTTCTATATACAGATGGTGGGGGAGGGAGGAAAAGAGAAAGAGAGTTTTCAAAATAACATGTTTGGCCCTGTCATTTGATCTGCACATGGAGTAAACTAACATAATAGAAACGAAATCATAAAAATGACTAGTAAATGATAATTTTGTCAATATATAGGACCAATACTGTCAAAAAATAAACATAAAAGCTAAGTCTATAAAGAACACTAAACATAAATGACTATAAATGTAAAAAAGCCTTTATTGTTTTCCTTGGATATTAAAATCCCTTTATTTTAATTTTTAAAATTTAACTTTTGAAGTATTCAATTACTTTAAATTGAAAATGAGTGGTTAAATTATTGAAAAGTAGACATCTGGAAGAACTAAATACGTTGTAGGAGAGGGTTTTGAAAAAGATGAAGAAAATAACAAATGGCAAGAAAAAAACAATTATATTGAGATATGCTTTTTATTTTTATTTTTTGCATGTAATATATATGATATTGATATTTTATTTTTGAAGACGGTATATTGACATTGGAAAATTTCAAGTTATATCTAATTTATTTTCCTAAATAATAGAAAAATACATTATCTTAAATTAGTTATAAGTTATAACCAAGCTATTAGCATTAGGGTAACCTCTTTTTTATTTTTATTTTTTTACTAATTTACTTATTTAGTACTTCAAACTGCCATAGTTCGTTTTGCTCTTTAGAGTTTGAAATCAATTCTTACAAATTTGAAAGTATGTGCAAGTATTTTGGATTTTAGTAATCATAATAGTAATTTTTTTGGTCTAATAAAATATTACAAAAGAAAAGATAGAAGAAAAGACTGATTTGAATAGTGAATCAGCAGAAGGGCTCTTTGGACTCAACAAACGTTCTACCAAAACTTCAAAGATCCAATATTTAATCTTGATAGGTTTTGTTTGTAACCACAATCTAGGCTGTGAGAGTAAAGAGGTGAAGGAAGATTTCACACTTCTAAATGGTCAGTCTACTTTTTGTAAAAGATTCATAACTTGTGAGACTAAATGATTCTAACTTATATTAATTTTCCAAAAGCAACAATAATATTAATATTGCTTCCGAAAAACTTTACTCGCTAAAACGAAGAAATAACTATCATTAATGTGTAAACAACCAACCATAGACATATAAATTATTTTCTATTTGAAAATTATTTTGATGGACAACTAAAAATATTATAAGTAATTATAAATACTTAAGGTTAACGTCAATAAGTTTAAATATTCATTTCAATGGACGCCTAAAATCTAAAATTTATTTGTTTCGCTGATAATTTACAAAAGATTAGGCTCCATTATGTGTTTAATAATGAATCAAGCATTACTCTTCCATAACTACAGGTAAATGCTAAAAAAATGATGGTAATTGAAAAGCTTTTGTGTAATCAAAATTAGGAAATAAGTTTTCATATGATCACCTATTTATTCTCAACAAAAAAAACCTAGCCTAAAAACATTTTAAAAATCTACCTTTCTCGTAATTAATTTCCAAAAAAGTAACAAAATTAAACCGGCCTAAATATATTTTTATAATTCGATTACTTTTTTTGATCATTCAATTCTTTTACTAATTTAATTAACAAAAAACATCATAGAAAAGGAGTGACGAGAAAAGTGGAAAGGATTAATAAGAAATTAAAAATTACTCTTTTTGTTGTATACATGTATCTGTATGTCAATAATTGAAGGGAAGTACGTTATAATCCAATACTTTCTATCTTTTTTTTTCAAAAATAAATATTTTCAGACTAATTAATATCACATTAAAACTTTTCTTCATTTATAAATATATATACTTTTATTTATTTATTTTTATTTTCAATGCAATGCATATTAATAGTTATTTTGTACGTTAAAACAAATTGAAAATTAATGTGTGAAACTGAAAATGGACCATTCTTTTTACTTTTCTTTTTTTTATGTCCATCCATTCCCTTGTTCGGAAAAGAAAGTAAAAATGAAATAAAAACCAAAGAAGTTATTAAAATCTGGAAAATAGAAAAACATGGATTTTAAATACAGACAGTCATTTTTTTGGGAATAATAATTTTTTTACAAAATGACTAAATTCTGTTAGCTGAAATTACGTAATCTCAGGGAAGGTAAGGTAGGGGACTTTTTTTATTTTATTTTTTTGGTAATAAG
The DNA here is from genome assembly GCA_003254975.1 of Ochetophila trinervis. Lineage (NCBI taxonomy): Eukaryota > Viridiplantae > Streptophyta > Magnoliopsida > Rosales > Rhamnaceae > Ochetophila > Ochetophila trinervis. Next base: position 34,139 of record QANX01000136.1, read on the forward strand.
GAAGGGTAGGGGACTTGGAGATAAATACAGAATGCCAAGAAAATTAGGAAAGACAAAAACCCCCAAAATAAAAGAAAGAAAAAGAAAGGCTAAAGAACTTTTGGGTCTCAGAAGCGTATCTATTTTTCCCCAGCTAACGCGTTTCTCTGTAAAAAAAAAATTCAAAAACCCTAGCGCTCTCAAGCTTTCTCTCTCTTTTTTGTTCTCTGTGTTTTTCAGGCCTTGTTTGGAGTAGATCGTAGATTGTCAAGGCCTTGACTTTGTTCATTGTAGATATCAATATTGCTTTTCTTGTTGTCCCGATAAAGAGAAAAGGGGAAAAAAATAATAATAATAATTGGGAGCGATCCTATAATGCTTTGAATTGCGCGTCATTTGGTGAAAAACATTGCAGATTTTCGATTTGTTGATTGGAGAAATTGGGTTGATTCAGAGGATAGTATAGTTTTAGAGAGATAGAGAGAGAGAGAGAGAGAGGGGGAAGGGAGAGAGACGGAGATAAAGGGATGGGCTTAGGTTCGAAACTGGAAGGACCTTCAGCCCCGGCAAACAGACGAGACCCGTACGAGGTGTTATCCGTGTCAAGGGATTCCAATGATCAGGAAATTAAAACTGCTTATAGAAAGCTCGCGCTCAAGTAAGTTCGATTTTTTTCCCCTATTCACAATTTTATCCAAAGAAACATTCTTTTTTTTATTATATTGTTTGTATGATTATTGTCTTTTTCAATTGTTTTCAGCTGATGGGAGGGGTATTGTTTTGCTTAATTGTAATGGTTTAAATTTTTGGCTTGTGATTGGTTAATATGTGCAATGAAGTTTAATTTGAATCCTGATTCTTGGTCAATGAGCCAAGTGTTGTAAGGAAGAAACAATGAAACCCATGTTAGGAACTAGATTTTGGTAGATCTAATGTAAATGTCTTCTAATTTAAACATTTGATGTTCTTCATTTTTTTTTTTTTGCAAGGAAGTTGCATGTGCTAAAGTTATTTCTTCATGAATTTATAATTGATTTTATCATTTCATTTTAGTGTTTTCTTAGATGGCCTTCTATATTTGTCTGTGGTGAATTTCAGTGTTCTAAGTCAGTAATGTACTTGTTGATGTTCACAATACTGTCAGGATATGTAGTTGCGCCATGGGACATGAACTGCCTTTTTGGTTATTTATGTATTATGTGACTTTTGCTCTGATGGCAGATCTCTTTGCAACAAAATGATAAATTTTGAACCAGCAATAAACCACATTCTTATTGCTCTTCTTGTGTTAATTTATCTAATTTGTCAAGTTGTCGTTTATAAAAGTTGATTGTTGTGATGATAAACTGAAATCTTTCATATGCAACGTGGTTTTAAACTATGAACCATGGACAGATATCATCCAGACAAGAATGCCAGCAATCCTGAAGCTTCAGAACTTTTCAAGGAGGTTGCATATTCTTATAGCATCTTGTCTGACCCAGAGAAGAGAAGGCACTATGACAGTGCAGGGTTTGAGGTGCTATTCTTCCTCCTTTTAAGTTTCAGTTGATATGTCTTTTATGCAAGTTAGTTGTGTAAAATCCGAGATCTCTTATGAAGAAATGTGTATAATTTTCCTTTTCAAAACCCTTTTTTTTTGGGGTCAGGAATTATTTGCTTTTCTAAACACTCACTCAATTCGGATTCTTTTATTTTCCATTACATCATTTTATAATCTATAGATTTAGCAGTGTTAATAGTTTAAAACATGGTGATGGAAATGTGTTATTGCTATTTTAATAGAAAATTGCTAGTTGAAAGTGCGTATTGATAAACGTTTTTATAACTAGTATGAATCATAGATACTGTCATAATTTTCTACCAAGGATTATACCCAAGATAGGTTCCTTGAGTATGGCTGTATGGGAACCTGTCTTCGTTTTTGAAGGTTAAACAAAATCTTATGCTGAAGAAATAGTTGGGTGGCAATATGGAAACCTTGTTATGGAGAATGGCCTTGAGAATTGGGGCTTCAACTGAGCTTGGTTGAAGACATATATGTTGGCGAAATTTTTTATTGATTTTTATACGACTCAAGGAAGTTGCAATTACTTGTAGTGGATGCATGTTGAACTACAATTGGATTTAGATCCACAGTGTTGCAAGGAAGACTTCATTATAAACAGAGACAATTTTACTTTATGATGAATAGGAGGTCGAGCACTGTGGCCCTGTGCAGTTTCAGATTCTAGATAGATTAGTAGATATAACAGATAAAGTACGGTGCCTTATTGCAGCCTCATATTTTACACAGGAATTGGTGCTAATTGATTATAAAGATTCAAGTAGTTATGTCTTTATTTTGAGTTGTTCTTAATACCAACATAAATTACCATCATGAAATATGTGAAGTAAGATTTAACTGTATTTAAGTGGAGACTGTATTTGTGCATAAGCAGATGATAATTTTAAATCATATTCTTTCTTTTCCTGAAGAACTTATAAATTTTGTTAGTGGTCCTCCACTGATAAGAAGTTTTAGATTGCTTTATAGATCAACCATTCTGCATATAATATATGATGAAGCCCTATAATTTTTAATAAGGTTCTGCAACGTAGATAGTCTCGTACAAATCCAAAATGTATATTGAAAAAGATGAAATGTTCTTAGTGCTGAAAAGAAAAACTTAATTATTTATGCTTCTTTATATGATTTATGCCATGCATTAGTTAACACTTCATACTGCAATTTGATATCCTTCACATTCAACTGCATTGTTTTTTTGTTTGTATATAGTTTTTAATCTCATAATGCATCTGAGGAAGCAGTTCAATGATCAACTTCATTATTTTTCCTTTAGTTTTTCATTATCATGTTAAAAAAGGTACTAATCATTTTCAGATTATATAATGATGTTCAGGCTCTTGATGCTGAAGGCATGGACATGGAAATTGATTTGTCAAATCTTGGAACAGTTAACACAATGTTTGCAGCTTTATTCAGGTGATATATTGGTTCAATAATAAAGCGGTTTTGGTGTCATTTAAGTGTTTTCAATCTTTCATTATATTCATCTATAGCAAGCTGGGTGTTCCTATCAAGACTACAATATCTGCTAATGTTATTGAAGAAGCTCTCAATGGGACAGTTACAGTCAGACCGCTACCTATTGGAACATCAGTTAGTGGAAAGGTGCTTTAATTATTGTTATCATGGACTTTCATTCTTTCTGGTGTTTTCTGTTTGCTTGATTTTGTTTTTGTTGCAGGTGGATAAGCAAAATGCTCATTTCTTTGGTGTTACAATCAATGAGCAACAAGCTGAATCTGGTATTGTAGTAAGAGTTACTTCATATGCACAAAGCAAATTTAAGGTATGTATATTTCATGTTTTTGCATGCAATTTTTTTATATACCACGTTTGATGACTATGAAGCATCTCTCTCTCTCTCAGAGTGTTTCTGTGCATCTACATTTTCTTTTCTGTTGCTGATGTGATATTAAATTTATAATCAAACTGATTTAATTTCCAGTTACTTTATTTCGAGCAAGATGTCAATGGCGGTTATGGTATGGCCCTACAGGTACAGTATCTTCTTTTCTATAGTTTCTTACTTCCAGTTTTTGTTTTATAGCTATTACTTGATGCAGATGGGTGTTTAAAATTTTTGAAGCATAGATTGAGTCAACTGTGCCAATGAACATGCTGACCGTAATATAATTGGTAGAAATATTTTATAATACTCTTGTCATGTAAACTTTCTGCTGTTGTATCCTTCAATTTCCTAAGTATGATGCATCTCTAATTTTTTACGAACATCAAATTGTGGTTGTGAAATTGTGATTTTGAATAGTACCCATGGGTAAATTTAAGAAGTAGCAACTTTCAAATAAATGGTTCTCCATCCAGCTTCCAAATTTTTTTTTTCCAAGTAGTAACCTGTATTTTCCCTTTTGTGGAGATTAGTTCCTGCATTATAAATTTTCTAGGTGTTAATGTTACTAAGTTTATGATCTGATGTCTCAAAAATCTATTTTGTGTTTTTGGTATGTTCAACCCCCCCAAATCTTTTTTCTCCCCATAATAATGACTTCTGTTTCAAATGAACCATGTAGAAGCATATTTTATTTGGTTTGATGATCACTTTGCCGTTCTGATATTATAGTTGTAATTTATCAATGGCTGTTATATTGTTCCAACACTACTTAGCATTTGTTCTGAATTTTGTTAAACATGGCTGTGGTTTTCTCTTTCCACAGGAAGATAGTGAAAAGACAGGCAAAGTGACATCTGCTGGGATGTATTTTCTACATTTTCAAGTATACAGAATGGATTCAACTGTGAATGCGGTATGCTGGTCCTTTAAGCATATTTATTCTTGCAAATTTCCTTCTATTTGCGGGTTTGGGGTTTTTTGTTTGTTAGTTTTCCATAATAGCTGAAGAATGATGAGTTAGCCATATGGTGGTGCAGTTAGCTATGGCCAAGGATCCTGAAGCTGCTTTCTTTAAGAGATTGGAAGGTCTTCAACCTTGTGAGGTCTCAGAACTAAAAGCTGGCACTCATATATTCGCTGTTTATGGTCTGAACTATTATTTGTGTACTTCCTCTTTTGCTACCTTTCTCTATTTGCATAATATAACTCCTTGGTGTATTCTATTTACTGAACTGCTGATATTTTTTCAGGAGATAATTTTTTCAAGACTGCCACTTATACAATTGAGGCACTTTGTGCTAAGTCATACGAGGATACAACAGAGAAGCTGAAAGACATTGAGGCACAGATTTTAAGAAAGAGAAACGAGCTTCGTCAATTTGAGACGGAGTATCGGAAGGTACAGATCTTGTTTTTTAAAATGTTGATTGTTATAGTTAGTTGGCTCTATTTTTTAAAATAATTTCCTGCAATACACTGTAGGCTTTGGCACGTTTTCAAGAAGTTACCAACAGATACACCCAGGAGAAACAGAATGTAAGTATAGTTAGTTCGCTGCTTTAATAATCTCTAACATGTATTTTTGTCCCTTACCTGAATGTATAATGCATGTACAGTACTTGCTCCACTTATACTTGGTGCATACCTATGACCAGTGATTTTATTAAATTAATCATAATAAGTTAGTTGTTTTCAAGGTGGTAAAAGGGCTACTTAATGAAGCACTAATATTTCATTACCACTCTTCTAAAGGTAAATATTTCAAATTATTCCTAATTTACAGACCCTATTGTGCTCCTCAGAAATGGCTGAACTTTCCAATCAGTACTTAATTTTATTTTTTAAGTAATACTTTTAGGTTTGGTTCACTATGTTCCTTGCAAGAGAGAAGGCTTTGTTATGTTTTTGTCACGATCTTTGTTATTGTTAAGCAGTTTGGGGTGCTAGTTTGCTCTGGTCCCTGTTTATTATGAATGACTTTTCCACACAAAAAATTTCCTTTTCTTCTTATATGTTTGTCTAAACCTATATCCTATTTTCATTATTCAGGTAGATGAGCTGCTGAAACAGCGTGATACTATCCACTCTACATTCAGTGTCACACGGACTGCTAATAATGGCAGCAGCAGCAGTTTAAGTAATGGAAGCAGTAGCAAAATTCCTGGTGAAGATTCAAAGGCAGAGAGTCCAGCTGAGGATGGAGGTTCCGAAGGAAAGGATAAATCAGCCAAAAAGAAATGGTTCAATCTCAACCTCAAAGGATCAGATAAAAAGCTTGGTTGAAACTTTTTGGTTTTTTTTTTTCTTTTTTTTTTTAATTGGTCAAATGGTTTCGATATCCATCCATTCAAATATGCCCAGTCCTTTGGCTTGCTGCTACCTGTAGAGGCTCGCATTGTATACCTTGTTCAAATCTTTTCTCTTCTGGGCTGCTGCAATGTTGTTTGCAATGGTTCGGTTACTGTCTAGTGCTGTAAAACATGGCAAAGTTAGAAGGTATGCGTGTCAATATCTTTCTATTGATGGTTCTCGTTGTGCGCGCATTCTCCACATTCATGTAAACAATATTTAGTTTGAGATGTAAGAATAGTTTTTCAAGCATTCTTCTTGGTTCTGCCATGTCATGTAATAGTTGTTGTTACTGTGTAGTTCTGAGAGACATGGCAAAAATATCAGAAAGGTTTGTATCAATATCTTTTTTATTGCTAGTTTTTGTTTGAACCCATATTGTAGTTGTTCATGCTTCAATATTAAACATACATTTTTTAAAGATGTAATGAGATATTAATTTTGCTGCGCATATGTTTCGCATTTTTCACGTAGTGATTCCTCATATGATACTTTCACATGTTTCATTGGATAGTATTCTAGGATTCCGATCTTTTTTGCTTCTGAAGTACAAAAGTATATGCAGTATCATTACTTGAGCCACAATGGTAAGGATAAGTTGGGAAAAAAAATTGAAATTGATTTTCTGTTTAGAGAATTTCACGTAGTGATTCCTCAGATACTTTCGCAAGTCTAACTGGATAGTTTTCTATTTCTAGGATTCCCATTTTTTTTGCTTCTGAAGTACAAAAGCATATGCAGTATCGTTACTTGAGCCACAATAGTAAGGATAAGTTGGGAAAAAAAGTTGAAATTAATTTTCTGTTTAGAGAATTTCTCCGAATTAGCATTAATTTTTTAAAGCACAAATTTTATGGAATATATATAAATATATAAGAGATACTGTTATAAGGCGATATAGTTTACCATTTAGTAAACAGTAATTTATTATGGCGGTCTTATGTATATAATTGTGCATTATGTGTTTTATTATGCAAATCAGATGGCTGTAATAAACTATAATTTTCTGAGTAATAATGTTGTCCATATTAGTAAAACTGGATATTATATGTATATAGTTTGGTTAATATCACATGTTTTTCAACTATGTAGCTGTATGGAAACAATTTTATTATGTTTAATTTTGTTTATATGTAAACTGTACGACTAATTCGATCAAATTCATTAGCAAAAATTGTATGGTTGGACAAAAATGATACAAAAACTATTTGGAAGGCTTAGTGAGAAAACTTATAGTTCATGTTGTAAAGTGAAGAACTTGTCATAATTTGGGTGGTAAAGGATATTAATCCAATTAACTTTGTAATGAAGAATTGTTACTTGGGAAAAAAGTAACTTATATTAGAGGGAGGGGTGGGCGCGGTCTGGTTTGGATTGGTTTTTTGTAAAAATTCAGACTAAATCATAGTTAGTGGTTTGGTTTAATAACAAATCAAATCAAACCGTTAAAACCGCTCAAACCAAACTGAACTAAACCGTTCAAGAACGGTCTGGTTCGGTTTGGTTTAGCGTTTTGAATTGCAATATTTAATTTTATAGTCAAATTTAATCTACAAAACTAAAATTTAGTTTTGTGGTCTAAAACTAAAAATAATTTTAATATTACAGTACTAAATTCAAATTAAAAATATTACAATTCAAAATTCAAACTAAAACAAAATATTACAATCCAAAATGAAAATTGTAAACATCCCAAACATTATAAGAAAAACATAAAATATATCAAACATCCTAAACATAAATATTAATAATATATATCATTAATAATAAAAAATAATATGAATATATTATGTATTACATGCAGTTTGGGTTGGTTTGGTCTAAAAACCATTTAAACCGCAAACTAAACCGTGGATTGCGGTTTGGTTATACAACAAACTGAACTAAATCGTTTTTCTCCATAAACCGAACCAAACCTAACCAAAAGCAAAGATTTAATTCAATTTAACGGTTTAGTCCGGTTTTTGTCCACTCCTAATTAGAAGTATATTTCTATGGAGAATATATATATATATTTTTTAATAATTCAAAAGTATATACTTAAGTAGTGTCACTTCCAATTATTTTAGGACAAATCAGTTTTGAAGCCAAAGTTTAGATTATTTTTAATTTTATAATTTAATCAAACCATGATATATACTGGTGTCACTTGTCCAAAACTGAAAGAACCATTTATAACTGATGAAAACTATAAAAACTGATTTACAGCTTGGTTTTAAAGCTGATTTGTTCTATAATAATTGGAAATGACACCACCTTAGCATACGAACCTGTAACATAAGATAATTTCTTTTATTTGGTTCCTTAAACGTTGAAAGAAAAGAAAAGATAAAGAAAACTATTTTGCAATTTGGAGCCAAAGATGATAATCTATCGGTTTTGCGAAATGACTATTCTAACTTTCTAAGCATCGTATTCTGTTTTGGCCATAATAATAGATATAGAAGACAAAACTCTGTTTGACATGGCGCAACCATTGACAAACTGCATTCTTCATTCTGTAAGGAATATAAAATGTTTAATGTTTTTTGGTAATAAGAAAATGTTTAGTGTGAGGCCATGACAAAGAATGAGATTTATGAATTGGCACTGTGGAAGTTTCCCATTATTTTTATTTATTTATTTGTCTCAAGCTAAACTACAGTTTGCAATGTAAATAGATGTGACCTTGTCCAATTTAATTCCATTTTGCCTTAAAAAAAAATAAAGAAAAAGGGAGAGAGCAAAGTATACTTATCACCGTGTGTTGAACAACCGAAATCACGGTAAATACTAATTATTATTTATATGCATTAACAGTAAACAGCACTCACTCACAATGCAAGACCTAAAAATAATAATAATCAACTTAGTAGTATTTTAAATAACTTATATGTTACATATTTAAGTTATCAGAAAAAAAAAAAAAAAATTACATATTTAACTATTTTTTTAAGGACAAATTATAATTGCATTTTATTTTATCATTATGAAAACATTGTTACATAATGACAAGATTTGTTCGTCTACACATAGGAATTGATAAGTTTATCATTTGGAATATTGTTAAGTGCTAACTCATTGTTGGATTGAAAGAGTGCTTGTACAAAAAAAAAATTAAAATCTATCGAGATAGATCTATAATTTTGAAAATATACTACTTTTTCTTGTCTAAACAATTATATGAAATTTAAGTTATATTTATGATTTGATGCTGAAAAAATAACCTTTTTCAGTTCAAGTATCTTCTATTATTATAATAATTATTATTATTACTTTGGAAAGAAGCTCAAGAATCTACTTATAGATTGTAATTTTAACAGAAAACAAATACAAATTGAATTAAACTATATAGAAAATAACACTGTCTAAAAAGTTATTTGGATTTGAATTAACTAATAGGAAATTCATCTACAAAACGAAAACTAATAAGAAGAAATGAAGAATGAACGCTGCATCAGGACCAAGGGACCCTCCGGAAGGGCATTTAATTGCGAGGAGATTGGGGGAGAACTAGCTAGAAAGAATCGGATGGTCAAAAGTAAATAAATAAATAAAAACCATATGTTTCCAAAAGTTATTTAATTGGAGCAAATTTCAAGTGGTTCCGAAACTAAATATTTCCCTTTTATAAACACTATCATATTATACAGATCCTACTCATGGATTCCACATAGGTTTACGAGGGAGGGATTATACATTTCAAGTAATTTTAAACTAAAAAAAAATTATTAATTAAACTTTTAATATTTAATAAATTAAAATTATTTTATTAGTTTTTATTTTTATAATTATAAAATATTATTAATTTATTAATTATTGATAAACTGATACAATAATTAAATAATAAAACTTTGATTAATAAATTTGATCCATATAGAGTTTTCAATTTATTTGATCAAAAATTATAAATGACATTTTGAATGGGACACAATAGGCCATTGATGGGCCCAGTATACCATAGATTATAAAGAGTCTTTATATATGGGGTTGGGTACTCCTTTTATTTTTCTTTTATTTTTTTTCTTTTTTTCACCCAATAGATTAGTGCCTGAATCACATACATAGTGAAGAAATGGTCTAAAAAGCAAAGACATTATTTAAGAACAACAAAAAAAGCAATGAATTAATTAATACTACCAACTCCTGTAGTAAAGTATCAAACCCTCTTCTATCTAATGAAAAAAAAATGCAATTAATTAACTGAGTTGGACTTGTAATGAATTTTTTTTTGATAAATAATGCATGTAAATTAAGTAGTTTGAATCCCAAAAAAATTGCAAATGGGTTACAAAGAAACTAGATGTAGGTCTTTCTTTTAAAAAAGCATAGTCATAGGTTCTCCAGCCGCGTGGGGATTAGCTAAGTGTTTGAAAATTATAGTGTGATGACTTAATGCGCACACACACACACAACTTTTTCCTGAAAATTTTCTTTAATCAAAACAAATTTGTCTTGACCTTGTTTTTAGTGTACAACTAAAATTCATAGTTTTATTGGTTACATATGGGTTTTTTTTTGGACAGACTCATCCATTTGGATGTTTCCAAGGGACAAATTCCTCCAGAATTCAAGGTATTTGTTTATGTTAAGGTTCCTTTGTTTAAGCACACCATGTTGATTATAAATGTAAAGAAAATGAAAATGCTTTGAACCCTATTATGTTAAGATCAAGTTCCACATGCATAAATATATAAGATAATCTCTATTATATATTGCATTTAGGGAGCTAGATTCCCATGTTCAAACACAGTTGGTTTCTGAATCTATTTGTCACTTTGTCAATTTAACTTATGGTAGCTAGGATTGTATAAGCAAATGAAAATGTACCCTTTTTTGAGCTTTTATTAATGCTACCTTTCCAAGCGGCATGCAAGAACCCAGACTGAATAAAATCAGAGACTATATGGGAAAAAAACATACACACACAAATTAATAGAGATGTGAAAAAGTGGGAAAAATTGAATATGTCGATAGGCTTGGTTTGCTAAAAAATAAAATAAAAATAAAAAAAAATTAAAACCCATGTAGGAATGAGAGTGTGTGACTAGAGATAAGTGATTCTGGACAATCCAATAAGAGAATTTTCTCAATGTATTTGTGTCATTTCATGTGCAAGTGTCTCCTAACTATATAAGAGTTTGGGTTTTAGATGTTAAATAGCCGTCTAAGTGTCTCTCACTTTATTAGCAAACAAAACACATTTATTTTGTCTCATTGATTGACTAAAGTCCCCCTCTACTACTCCAAAACTCATTTCACGGGACTTCTAATTGATTATTTTTCAAAATAAAATACCAAAAAGCTTGATGGGTATTGAAAGGAAATTGCAATTTTCTTTCTCAAGTAGACATTCTAGAGACTATAGTATAGGCTTATCTCCAAATTAGATAGTTTAAAATTTTTATAATAGTGTATTATTAGTTAAATAATTAAGAGAGAGTCACTTCACATGACTTAAAGCTAACTCCACCCAACTTTCACCTTTTTTTCTAATTTTTTTTGTTTTGTTGAGAGAAAAAAGAAAAAAAAATTCAGGTAGTATTATAAACTTCAGATTAATGATCATGTACAGGTACTATTGCAGTATAAGACTTTCCGAAACAATAATAAAGTTCGCTAAGACTCGACTATANATAGGTAATATTGCAGTATAAGACTTTCCGAAACAATAATAAAGTTCGCTAAGACTCGACTATAATTTTTAAACTTACAAGTGTAATAGTTGATAATTTTTTTTCTTCTAACCTACCATTCTCAATGGTACAACCTTTACCTTTTTCCATTTTAAAAGAAGTAGGTAATGTCACTTGGAATACATGGAGGGACTAATTGAGTCACACCCACATTGTTTGGGGGGGCTTTTTGTTTAAAAATGCTTTGAACATATCCGTAAAAGGGATTTCCAACTTGAAAACTAAGTCTCATTGGGGGTTTATCTTTTTTATCCTTTTTGGATCCTTCCAAAAGTAATGGTTGCCAAAAAGAAACAAAGATGATTAGAAAGTTAATGGAGTTCTAATATTATGATAGGATCATGTCTTAAATAATGTTTAATATTATATTATAATTTACATTATTTCATTGGCTGAATTTTTTTCCTTTATAAGCACAACTTGGTGGGCCAAACTTGTGATTCGGGCGATCTTAAAACGATAATATCGGCATCACTTCAATCGAAAAAAAAAAAGAAAAAAGAAAAAGTATGATTAAGCCTCTCTTAATTATATATATATATATAAAAGTACTTAAAATATTTGGATGGTGGAAACCATTACGACAAGAAGGAAAAAAAACCCATTGTTTAAGTAGATAGTTGTTTGTAAATCGAACAGATTGGAAAGTTTGATTGGACAATATTTCTCTTTCACCATCCTTTCTTTGCTGAAAAAATATATAATAGTTTCAGAGTAATATTAAATTTTTCAAATACAATGTGGGAATCATACGAAATGGAGCCCACATGATTGTACATGATTTCTTCCTCCCTACTTCAACATTTTTTCCTTTCTAATTTTCAGAGAGATTTGCTCATGTAGGGTCAGACCCACAATTAAACTTGCACATCAGGTCCTAAGGTCTACTCAATGTGCGTGGGTCCTACTCATTTTGTTCAAATAGTGAAAGACCAATCAGATTAAGCTTCACATGTATAACCCTCCTTCATGTGGAGAGATTAAACATTTTGTTTTCTCCATGTCATACATTCCGGATTTTCTGTTTTCATTTTTATCTTGATATTACTTGACATAAAAACAATAAAAAATGGATATAAAATAAAGTACCAAAAAAACAAAAACTTTTTAAGATTTGATGAAATTCTATAGCTGATCGGATATGAATGGAAATAGAAAAAATGAGGCAGAATATCCAAATCCATATCATATTTATTACAAGACAAATATACATTGCTGGCTTGCTCCTGAGCATCAGCTATTTGTCTACTCAGTAGCCATTCTTTTCCTAGCATGCTTCAACTTATAAATATATATATGTTTCAAACTAAGTACATTTACTTGGGGTAATTTGTAATGGTGGTATCTCTGGCTAACTAGCTAGTTAATGTTATTAGGTGGTGGTGCTAAAAGGGAGAGTTCAAGTGCGGTTTTGCTTGCCTAATTTAGAAAGCTATTGAACTTTTGAGTTAATATTGTTGATTGAGAACTCTCTCTTTCATTCATCAGAAAATGAAAACCATTTACTCCTTAATTTTTGACACATATCCTTTTCTCTTGGTGTCGAATCTTGTTCAGGCTTTTGATATTAAATGCTTGTTTAATTATAAAGAAATTTTTTAAAGAGACTTGGATAACTCAATTATCTCTTTTCTTATGTCCTATTACTATTCTGTTAACAAATTTATTATAATATATTTACAGAATAAATAAAGCCAAATTGCATTTAAAAACCATATTATATCACTCTTTTTTCCAGTCTTAACCTGTAAAATAAAGATTGGTGGGATAGAGAATTATGAGACAGGAAAGTAGGATAATATATATACGCACACATTATATTACATACATACATATATATATATATATATATATATATATATATAAACAAGTGAGAATAAGTTCCTCCTCTCCCTTCCCCCCATAATAAGAAAAAAGAAAAAGGAAAAAGGAAAAGGAAAACCCAAATGGTGATTGGATGGAAGACAATTCACAAAGAAGGTGAAGCCAAGAATCAGTACAAACTACAAAGTTTTATTTGGACAACAATGGTCCCAACAACTATATATGTGAACTCTTCCACCTTTCATGACTACACATTTACGTGAGAAGGTCATTTCAATAAATTTTTTTTTTTTTTTTAACTTTTTGAGTTAGACCAGTCTCTTTAGCCCGAATAGTGGGGGTGAAAGTGGCCCAACGTTAGCTTAATTTGGTGCTTCTAAAAAACTCCCCCACATATATATAGGTAGTTGAAAACAAAACAAAAAACCGTACTCAAAGAGCAAAAACATTGGATCCACATAATAAAGCAAAAAGGGTAGATAGTGGTTAGGTTTATATATATAGTAGTGTGTGTGTGTGTAGTACAACATATCCATCTCTAAAACTACTTAATATAATTAAAGAGATCGATCCTAACCCTAGTCATAAATCTTTATCATGAATTATTATCTCAGGCTCCGATTAATGATCAATTTCAGGACTTAAAACTAGGGACCCACATGAATAACATCACAACCGTTCCAAGGTCTTCAGACTTTACTTTTGTACAATTTTTTATAAGATAGTGTTGGGGGTACTTACAAAAGAGGGAAAAAAAAGAATTAAAACCCCCAAATGAAAACCTCTAGCTCTGTTTGCCATGATCGATCTGAGTACTACTAGCTTGACTTTTTTATCCCAATTGATTTTTATGTATATATTTAAGTTTGCAATGGATAAATTAAAAAGTAAGCACCCCCATTAGTTTATTTAATTTACTGTGAAAAGTCATGATTAATTATGCAATCTAACGGTCGACAAGGAAAATAAATAAATAAATATATATATATATATATATATTATATCTAAGCTATTAGCTTTCACTCCAAAGGTGATCCAGATCATGGGGATCAAGAAAATTTTTCTTTATATGGGAAAATTTGACTAAGTGAGGGGTTTGAATAGAACACACATGAGAAAGAGGAGACAAGGTGGGTCAGGTTTGGAGTTGTGATGAAGACTTTGGTAAAAGCTTTTCTTAAATAATTATAATTATAATAATACATTTTACATTATGCTCTTTTTAAGTGGGAGAGATTACAAAGCTTAAAGCCTCTTTTCTTTCTCTCGTAGTTAGTAAGATTCGGAGAGATCTCTCCTAAAGAAATAAAATGATAGTTTAATTTGATTAATATAGATTTCATCGTCAATCACGCAAACATCCTAAGCAATTATTCATCATCAGCACGTAATGGTAGGGCCCGGAACTGGAAGTTGTAAACACACCTGAACAGTTCAGTCATTGATCATGAAAATATAATATATAAAAAAAAAATTATCTATCACGAGAGTGCTAGAATGAGCGACGCTTTCTACTAGTTATTTGGTGAGCAATAATTTATTATAATCATTTTGATGCTTATAATTATGTACATTTAAATTTTATCAGATGCAATGAATATAAAAATTAATATATATATAGAATAAATTTTTGATCTGAAATAAAAAAGTTTGAAATTTTCTAAAAAATATCACTAATAGTAGCTATTAATAACACTTTTTAAATGTTTTTCATCCAGAATTTCTGAATCTGAAAATTCTAATATATATCTTTTTAAAAACAAAAAACTATCTAAATAAATTATAGTCCTTATATATATAAATATATTTTCACCAGATGAGCTTGAGCTTAATTTTCACAATATATATTTATATATGTTGACTTTATTCACAAAACTGCCATCATAGCTCATAAATCCATCTATTTGAGAGCAAAAGTTTGGAATGTGAAACATGAGTATCTATAGCAAGATTTGAAAGATAAATACGATGGTGATAAGTGGGCCATGCATTCTCTACATGAGTTGTGATTACTTATAGTGGGACTCAGACGGTGTTAGATCTGTTTTTATTTATTTAATATTTATTTATTTCTGTATCTTTGTTTAGGATCCAGGAATCTATGAGTGTGTTTGCATGCATGAAAGTTTTGACTTTTAGAGAAGAAGAGAGAGATCGAGTGGTGTGTTATGTCGGCTCCTGGCTAGAACAACAACAACAAACAGCATTAGAGAGAAAGAGAGAGGGTATTTATGGAAAAGAGCTAGAAGAAGAATATTTACAAAACAGAGAGATATTGATTCTTTATTCGAACATTTTTGTAGTATTTGGAGCTAGAGGACTTGGATTGAGAGGAACACAGATCGGTGAGGCATTAGGCTTATAGTGTCTGTCTGATTAATTAGGCTTTTGGGTCATTGGGGTTCGTTCTATCTCTGAGTTTTATCATACATATTAAAAGTACCCTAGCATTTATTTATCTTTAATTTATAATTAATGTAATCTTTCATTCTTTATTCTCAAGTATATACATCAAAGAGAATGGTTATCTCATGCATATGCAGACTTATGGTTAAATTGATATTGTCAAGAAAAATATTCCAGATTCTGGAACTTTTTCTAATTTATGATGGAAGACACAATAACATACATATGATAAAGTCTCTAGGCTGCCTTATCTCCAAGTCAGTTTTTAATTAGTTTTAAATTTATTAGTTGAGACTTGAGATGTCACCTATAAGAAGAAGATGATCTATTTTCATTTTCAGCCAATAATAGAATTCCACCATATAATAACAGTTTTTTTTTACTTAACTTAATTTACTTTTTGTTAATATTTTTAAATAATGCCACATCATATCAGTAGTAGACATAATGAAAATAGTAAAAATAAAATAAAAAAATATACGGAAGATTCAGATCTCACCCATACTAACTTATTTGTCATTATATGTTTCATTATAAGTTGAGAGAAATAATTTACAGAAGAATTAATATATATATATATATATATTTAAATATACACAGCAGATTCTATGGGGAAAAGTTTTCTTAGATGGATCAAACAGCCTTGTGAACTTGCTATTCATCTTCTAACAACGAAGTCCTCAATCATTGTGAAAAACCATGTGGTCCATATCATCCAAAGATTTTTCTAACCTAATTTGCCTTTTCCATTGCTTAGATAATTAGGTTGATGCAGTTTCATAGGAAAAGAAAGAGTAAGGCCCAGTTTCATTTCTTTATTTTAAAGATAAATTTCTGTGCTTAATAAATTCATAAAAAAAAAACAGTGTAATAAAATGAGTTTCCCATTATATATATATATATATATATATATATATATATACATATTAGTGAATAAAAAAGAAGTTTTGCTGATAATATCATAGGCCATAGGCTACCACCCTCTCTGGTTTCAATTATTTTATATGTATTTATATCAAAAACATTTAGGGCATGTATTGATAGATTATTCTTTGTTTTGATAAAGAAAAACTTTGATTTACTAAATTTGAGATAATTAAATAATTTTAATTATTTTTGCTAAAAGCTGTCATTAGAAAGTAAGTTAATTAATTTCAACCAAGCCAATTAATGAAAACGATGATTATTTAGATAGTGAGAAATGCCATACTCTTATATCTTAATATATATTTTGAATTCTGAGTTATAATACAGGGGGGGAGGGAGGGGGGACTTATACCATCTTAAATTTATTTATTTAAAAAAAATTAAATTATATATATTATCTTGTAAATGTTAGTTGTTTTAGAGAAAGATCTATATGTGTAAAGTAAAAAATGTACCAAAAGTAAGGGTCAAGTGATCCTTAGTTTTATCAATAAACAATTATAAAACTTTTTTGCATTTTGTATAATCTTTTGTAAATTATTGTGATTATTACAGCTTTTAGTGTGATGTTCTTAATTAATTGTAAGACCTTGTTTACAAGTTCATAAAGGCACCTGAAATTTTCTTGGACACAATTAATACGAAGCTGAATTTTAGAAAGGTGGTTCTGAAAGAGGTAGCTAGCTAGACATTAAGACAAAATCTAAAAATTTCCATTTTTTGGATTAAGATAGAACCCATAACTTAGTTATTAAGTTTTTAAAACCAAAAAATGCAAACCAATATTGTCACTTACAAGCAAAATGTACTGAAGACTTATTTTCACAACCAAAAAAAAAAAAATTCCCTTAATTTTAAATTAATTAAAATTATAAAAAGCAAAGAAAGTTACATGTCTCGTATAGATTGGCCAAAACTGTCAAATTCACTGAACACAAAAACAAATAAAAACAAAAATAGCAAGCATTAAAATAAAAGAAAAAGAACAACCACCCCACAAAATTAAGAAAATAGATAAAAACTGCTTTCAAATTCAATCATGCAAATTTTATAAATTAAATACTTACAAACACCGTACCATGCTCCCATCACATGCATCACATTTTAAATTCCAATCTCCATTTCCAAACAAAAACATACATTCACCCAAAACCAAACCAAAACAAAACCAAATCAAATTTACCAAAATGCAACCATCGCAATCATAACAATTTCCTCACTTCCAGGGGTATTTCCGACATTTAACCAAACATCAAGAGTAACAAAAAAAATAACAATTAAAAATAAAGAAAGACAAAGTGGAATATGGTGGATAAAATATTATATATATAATGCTATGTTTTCGTCTAAATTTAATTAATCTATAAATTCATATACAAATTCGATCATATACCATTTTCTTTTTTTTATAAACATATAACATTAGTTACACCGCATTATCATATAAAAGTTTTTCAATCCGTTGGGTCCCCGAGTATTTTTGGGTCGTGCAAATTGTACCCAAAATTTCACAGTTTTTTTTTTCCTCCTCGGGATGTCCGCAGCAACATAAAGCTTTCTCTCTCTCCTATCACTTTCTTTCTCTACAAACACAAATGATAACCTCCTATACAGCAACCAAACAGTTTTGAGGGGCTTGGCTTCAGCAACAACTGCCTTTTTCTTTTGTCTTTAAAAAATCTCTCAATTATAAATACACCCAACACATGCAACATCTCTCTTACACCCTCCAATTTTTTTTCTTTCTTTCTGTCTCACTTTATTTTCTCTCTAACTTATCTAACATGGCGGACTTACATTTAGATTTCCAAACCAACAAACCCACCAATAACACCAGCGCTGCTACACCTGCCACGCGCTTAAAACTCTTCGGCTTCAGCGTCCACGAAGATGACGAGCCAGTTAATCTTGTTGACTCCCCCAAGTCGACTCCTTCGGGGTCGCCGGACTCCGGTGGATATCCTGCCGGAGCCGGTGACCGGAAATACGAGTGTCAGTACTGTTGCAGAGAATTCGCCAATTCTCAAGCACTTGGTGGGCACCAAAACGCTCACAAGAAAGAAAGACAGCAGCTAAAGCGCGCTCAGCTGCAAGCGAGCAGAAACGCCGCCGTTTCATACGCGAGGAACCCAATAATCTCCGCCTTCGCTCCGCCTCCGCATCTCCTTGCTCCGGCTGGGTCTATGGTGGTTCCGGCATCGGCGCCAGCTTCTCCGTCGTGGATTTACGTTCCGCGAGCGGCGCCGCCGTTCCACGTGTCGCATGGATGTGTGTTTCCCTCGGCGACCAATGGTGGAAGAGGTGCAGGGAGTTTGTCGTATGGTGGTGGTGTAGGGGATTCGGCATTGACGACGACGATGAGTTCGCAAGTACAACAACAGATCCGGGTCCATTCGAAGGATGATGGGCCGTCTTTGAGTAGGTTTTCAAAAGGAGATGGTGGGCCTAGCTTTGATGATGCGTTGGGCTTGGACTTGCATCTAAGTCTTGCGCCGGCGGCTCCTTAACATTAGCTTCTGTGGCTTGGCTTGAATTGGGAAAGAATTCAGAAAAAATGGTTAGGTGGTTGGCTGGTTGATGAATTTGTTTTAGTTAGATTTTCAAATTGAGAAGCTGATGTTTATTTAACTGGTCCGATCTTGTACATTTCAAAAATTAATTTATTAATTTTTTTTCTTCTGAGAAAGTGATTTTTAAGTATTTTTTAAATTAATTAATTTTTTTAAAATTTCATATTAAATGTCAAATTTTATGTAAAGTAAACATGTAAGATGAGAGATATGTAAAAATGTATCAGAATATCCGTAGATAAAAATATCTAATTTTTATAAACTATAAAATGAGTGCTGAATTTTAATTAGCAGATTGGAAAATTTGTTTTCTAGCCTATCAATTTGGAAGCTTTTCTAATTGTTAGAAATGAGACAAAATTGACCATTGAAACTCAAATGCAGAGGGATGTGAAGTAGATTTTAAGAAAATTTGAGGATATTTTTTTGTTGAGCTTAAAAGAAAATAGTATTGTCTGAAGCAATTAATTAATTATTGTGTTCCTTTCTTAAATAATATATAAAATCTATAATGTATATCTTTGTTCTTAAAAATCCATCAAATTTGATGTTTTAAAATCTTTAAGCCACGTCTAAAACATAAACATGGTAGGTTAGTCAGATTTTATATTTAAATCTTGTTTCTGTAGTGTAAAAAAGAACAGATAAAGACAGTAATATTTATTACTGATCATAATAAATGTGAATTTGGTGAGGAAGTTGTTTTTTAGATGCTTTCAAAGAATAAAGCTAAAAAAGCATTGATATAAGTATTTTTTATGGTGGTAACATAATGTATTAATATATAGATAGATAATCAAAAGCTAGCCAAACCCTCTTTTAACATTTTGTACAATCAAGAACCAAAAAGTGGTTGCACATTAAATAAGAGACTGATCTTCACAAAGTACAAGTTTTCACAATTTTTTACCAATAAAACCAAATGCAGTGCAGGCTGATTGAGAGTATAAAAGAAGGCATATATATTTTTCTTTCTATTTTGTATATTTCCATATCTCATGCGTTATCCTTCAGGAGTACTCTTGTTTTATCGCAAATATAGGACTTGTCAGTTGGCAAATAGTCTCTCTGGTGTAACAAAATGTTGACGAGACTTAAAAGAAAAAGACAAGTTTGTGAAACGTCTAAACAAGTCCAATTAAACATACACCAAACTAGCTAGAGATCATCAACAGCATAATATTAATTAAAATAGCTAGCCAGATTAGATACAGCTATAGTGAATAATTAATTATCACCCTTTGGTTCATCTAATTCTTTTTTTTTTTTTTTTTTGCAATATCTTTTGGTTTTAAGCATTGTATAAAATATTTGAAATTTGCTTAATGGGAATGACAATGTACATAAGTTTATTAGATGGTAGGATATCATTTTGAAGAGAGTATAATTTCAAGTCTCTCCCAAGATCTCCAACTAACCCTTTGATGATTTGTTGTTGCATTCTTTTCACCTTCAAATCTTGACAAAGGAGGGGGTGTGATGGGAATGTGGGACCAATCGCATGCAAACCAATTTTCTCGGCTTCACAAGATTGAAAATCAAAATAAGGATGTGATTGGATGAGCTGACAAAGGAGTTTCTAGTGTTGCAAGTCAAACCCCACAATCTTTCATTGTCTCCTCTATAATTAAGAGATTGATATGAGGTCTAATAGGTTGGTTGATGTCCAGACAGACAGCTGAGAGATAGAGAGAAAAAGAGAGTGTGTTTGGTTCAGAAAATAAAGATACAATATTTGATAAACAAATTATATAATAGCTTCAAACAGATGTAGTTGTTTCGATTCAGCAACTAAGAGAGATAAAGAAAGAGAGTTTGGCTTGTGGGTACAACAAAGGCTTACGTGTAGGCACGAAAACAAGATAATGCATGCCAAGCGAGCATCTAATGAATCATTATAAAGTTTTTTTTTCTTTTTTTCTTTTTCCCACAAGTCTCAAGAAAATTGATCAAATTGGTCAAAAGGCAGGTGGCACCCCAAAAATGGTACTTTTTTTCGGTGCAAAGTTGTGGCTTAGAACTTCAAAAGTGGTAAATACATAAATACACACACACACACATATATATATATATGTATTATATAACACAAGGTCGGTTGGCTTAAAGGATATGGCCAGTAATATGATCCATTGGCACCCAATAAAAGGATGTTTTGGATTTGTTTAAAATGTCCAAGTGGGTGTGCTCTTATCATTGACCTTTTTGGGGATCAGGTTGGGAATAGAGAGTAAGATTCTACAAGAAGGAAATATATATATATATATATATATATATATATTTATGCTATAGATTTTCAATTTGATTGGATGCTTTTAAGTTTTTTTTTAATTAATTAATTTATTTATTTCGTTTTCTTCTTTTTGGCATGAAATTTTGATGATTTGGGTTTGATTTGTGGGTGGGGATGAAAAAAAAAGAAAAGGAGGGGGTTACAAGCATAATCATAGATTTGAAAAACTTGTGCACTTGAAAAAATAAACAAATAAAATAAAATAAAAAAAGCCACTTCCCTTAGAGCTTGCTTTTTTGACATAAGAGTAGTAGTAGTACATACAAACACATAACTCTCTAGTGGTTGGTGAGGCGAAAAAAAACAAAGAAAAATCATAAACTCATTCCCACAACTTTGCCTATATATTAGCTGTGGATTGGGTCCCATTTTTGTAAGCTTCATCGATGCCATCAAACTGATTTGGACTTCCACTCACTCACTTCTCTCTCTTAATTTCTGTATAATATAAACTTGGATTTGTCACTAATGAGAGTCGCACTCCACTGAAGTTTAGTCTGATATTCTATGAATAATATAAAAAGCAAAGCCAAAGTGAGAGTCTAAGTATCCTTTCATTCCCTTAGTCACCATTCTCCAATCAAACTTCAAAATGGGTTTTCGATAATTCTTTGATCACCATGGTCCAACCACATTTACAACACTTGTATATAATGCACGCCTTCAAATATGACAAATCCAGCAAAGCTAATGTTAACTATATATATATATAATTATTTATACTCACATGAGGACAACTTAATTTTTTAAAATTAAGTTTTAAATTTTCATGTTTGATATTTAAACTGAACTTTAATTATAATTTTTATTTTTTTCAGCCTAAATGATAAGTCATAATTTAAAGTTTAATTTAAAAAAAAATAAATAATTTTGATCCAAGACTAACTGATTATATTATATGGGAAATTCTAGAATAAATATATTTTTATTTTATTAAAATAAAGATTGTCATTAAAAGTATATTTTTAGCGACAAATACAAAAATATTATCATTGATAGTTTATTTTTAGTAACAATATTTTTAAATTTGTCACTAAAAATATAACAATTTTTATTTTAATAAAATGAAGATATTTTCATTGTAAAATTACTCTATATTATATATATCAGTCATGCTATTATGAGATATACTTAATAGTTTTTAACTTAAAATATATAATTTAAAAACTGAAATTAAATTTTAAATAATTTTAAAAAATAATATTGATAGCTTAAAGAACTAATAATCTAGCTTCTCTCTAGTGAGAATAGAAAAAATCCCCATCCACAATTCTATGAATATAAGTTTCCAAATCTCTGCGTGTAACAAGTGAAACACAATATTTGTAACTCTCTGCGTCTCTTCTTCCATTTAGGCCTAGATAAAGTAAATACTCTGCCGACCCATTTTCTTCCAGGATCTTAAAGGGTCTCTCTTTGTACCCTTTTAGCATTTTCTGTCATGGCTTTGAATTCTTCTATCACTTTAGCTCCATTGAATTCCTCCATCACAACCTCACAAATTCTAACATTCCAGAGAAATCAAAATTTCAATTCACAATTTAAAAAATTGTGATGGTATTTATTTAAATTTAATCTCAAATAAGACCGATGATATATTTTTCTCCACCCATACCACAAAATACTCAAATCCTCATTTTATTCTTTCTTCTCCTTCACAGCCCACACAGCATAACGGCCAGATCATCATTATTATCTTCTTCTTCTTCTAGTTTTTGTTTTATTCTCTTTATTTATTGGGATTTGAGTTTTTTTTTTTTTTTTTTTTTTTTTTTTTGTNTTTTTTTTCTTTTTCTTTGTTCTTTTATTTCCAGATCGCAACCACCACAAACAGCAAATTCTATAGATCAACCTCCACGGAAGAAAGGAAAAAAAAAATTATACAAATAAAAAGAAAAAAGGAAAAAGTACAGAGTGGGTATGACAAAATATAAATTGAAGAAAAAAAATTTAGAAAAAATACTGGTTCAATGGGTATTGCTTTGCAAATCAAAGAGAATGGGTAAAAAAACAAAAACAAAAAAAAAATTCTTCATTACAGAAAAAATGGTCGAGAGCGAAAGATATAAATTGAAATTAGATAAGAAAAAAATTAAATTATTAGCCGTTTAAGCTATCTAAATTATTTTTTAATATTATTTAAAATTTAATTTCAGCTTTTAAATTATATGCTTTAAGTTAAAAACTATCAAACATACATGATAGTAGTCTTTGCAAGTCCACACATACTCCAATTGAGCAAGGACCATGAAAATTTGTTCTCAATGTGGAAGTCATTTTTTTCCGTGATTTCTACGTACTTGCTCTTTGATTTCAACCTAATTGGCTTCGAAAATAAATGAAAGATGAACAATCTCATTCATTTTTATTACTTTTGTCCAATCATGTATAAAGGTGTCAAAATGGGCAGGTTGCACGAGCAAGATACATTAAAATTTAGCACCTCATGAACACGTTACAAACCGTACTATATTGAGCACGAAGCACATAATAGACTGTGTCTAGCACGGCACGAGTCTATAATGAGTCAAGCACAACACAAGAACATGACAAGTCACACGGACATACATACTAACAATTTAGACAAAATAAAAACTTAGCACAATCCAAATAATCATAAATAATTTATCATATAAAATATTTTGTATAAAGACTTATTTTATAATAATAGACTATGTGAATAAGGCTAACACCAGACATTTTAGACTATTTTATGTGCATGAAAGATTGGAAAAATGAAAAATCTAAAGCTCAAAATTGGAAGGATGACTTAATTGATTATTTCTCAAATGTAGATTTAAATTCGAATATTGATTTAGAATAAAATATATAAAATAAAACTATTAATCTATATTTTTATTTTTTTAGTTGTAAATACTTATTGTGTTATCTACCAATTAAAAATTAAAATATATTATTTAATTGTTAATTTATTTTATTTTAATAGTCATTTTTAATAATTTTTATTTATCTATATAATTTATATTATAAAAAATATGCAAAATATAATTGGTATAGGCACGACATCGACATATGTCTGGCACGAACACGGCACAAGCACATAAGTGCTTGAGCCCATAGCACGCTTGAACAGCACAAAAACTAAATAGGCCGGTACGAGCACGAAACGAAAAATAAATGGACTGGCACAAACACGACACGAGTAAGAATACAAACAAACTAGCTTTTAAATAGACCGGGTCAACACGACACGACCCATTTTACACTTCGAATCATGTATATGCATGGGATCTATGAAAATCGCGGCTTGCTTATGTTCAGTTTGAAATTGGCATAATAAACATTATATATATTAGGGGTGTGCAAAAAAACCGACTAACTGATTAAAACAACCGATCCAATCCAATCCAACCTGATCGGATCGGTTATTTTAGTGTAATTGGATTGGATCGGTTATGAAAAATTAAAAACTGAAGGTCGGTTCGGATCGGATCGGATCGGGGTGTTAAAAACCGACTAAAACCGATCCAATCCAAACCGACCACTTTTTTT